>PNEQ01115671.1:7988-41357 GCA_003012365.1 Medauroidea extradentata
AAAAAAAAAAAAAAAAAAAAAAAAAAAAAAAAAAAAAAAAAAAAAAAAAAAAAAAAGAATATCTCAGTATTTTAAAGTCAAAATTGGCATGTTTTTGGTTCTTAGAAGCCGCAAAACCAATGATTATAATGAAATGAAAAAGTTACACTCAAACTAAGTGTCACGGTCCACTGCTTCACAAGTTTTAAAATAAATTACAATTTTTTTATTAAAAAAAATCGATGAACAGGCAAAAAAGCCAACGTTTCAGAAGTTTTTTCATAGAAAAAATATTTTGTAATCAATTTTAAAACATGTCAAGCAGCAGCCCGTAACATGTAGTTTATAGTGAATTTTTCCATTTCATTATGTTCATTTGTTTTCACGACTTAAGAGAACGAAAAACATAGAAATTTTGACCATTGAGTGCTATTATGGAAAAACTGGCTGAGCGATTTTTTTTTTGGAATAGAAATCTGAACACCTTAGTAACATCTACAAAACCAACAATATTTGATACAAACACAAATCTACTGTTATACTCCACTTGAACACCCTTAAACAATACCGTATTTCCACAGACCTTTTAAGCCCAACTCGAAATACCGAAGGACTGACCAGTTCAGTGGCTTGAGCACAGAGGCGTATCTTGACTGCACGAACAAATCAGGGGCCTCCTTAGCACTATTTGGATTTTGAGTCTCGCACACACAAACGCCTTTATCTACGTAGCTCCCTTAGGGCCATGCTAGGCAGTAGTTTTCTCAAATTGGTGCAAAAATTTCAAAATCCTATCAAACGAAATGCTTAGAAAAAAATCACGACTATGAACACGGTTCGTTAAAAAATTATTTTGCTTTATTTTGTAATAAGTTCATTACCAAATTGGTAACATTTTATGTGCAAAAAATATGAATAACTATGAAGTGTACTGCTGCTAAAAATTAGGAACAAGATATGATGTATTTGGTACAAAACAATGTAGAGATTATTTGAAAAGTTAGACGTAGTTTACTTGATAATAGCGACGTAAAATTAATGGCATTTTTTTCTTAGATATTCACTGTTATTTATAATTTCTTTTCTTCTCTCCATTATCGTGATATAAGTACTATAGACAGTCGTGTGAATTACCACAACAAATGTCATAACGTTTTACGTATGCAATTTTAAGTGTAATACATTCTTTCGGTTTGTGGTAAAGTGTAAGAGAAGGCGACAATGTTTTAACCTCGCCACAGTGAAAATAAAGACGATTTAGTATTATGACTATCATTGCAATTTTTTTTTTCAATCATTGAAAAACTGCTGAGCGTGACCTAAGCGAGTGCGAGATGACGCGCCTGGAGAGACAAGTGTGACCTTGCACAACAGGGCGTCACGCCTGCTTGGCGTGGAGGCAGGACTCGTAATGGTTCATGTCCCGCGCATGGTGTGTTCCAACTTATTAGCAAGGCCTCGGTACCCAGTGTTTATATCCCTATGTAATAAAGCTCGTTCCGTCACTCTCGGCTTCTGATTGCGCAACGGTTTGACGTACATCACTTGTTTTTATCTTCGGAAATGTTGTTGTTCCTGCAAGTTGTACATTTCCTCTGTGATGCTGTTTTGAACCAGCGTTAAAGCCAGCTAGACATTTTCACACAGTATCCACAGGGCCATGAACTTTTCCCGAAAAGAATTTTGTCCCAGTTTGTTTCAGTGCCGTACGTGCAGTTCGGCTTCATGGATATCGACAGCGTGTGTTTGTGAAGTGACGTTTCTCATTTGACTGTGCCAATCACAATAAGTTATAGCAACACCACACGTCCGTAATTTGCGAGCAGACTCCCAAGACACGAGAGTGTTCAAAAATCCAATCACTGACCCGTAGGCTAGCCTCCAATAATATATGTGCACTCAAGCGCACATCAGCTCTTCACTGGCTGCTCGCTGATGCAGTGATATGGGTTTGTATTTAGTTACATTGTTATTATTGGCTCAGCGACTGACACGAGGTGTCAAACCAGTCAAGAGTCAATTGTGAAAGTGACACGAACGTACAGTTAGTGGAATACTAGCTTGTGCCTAAAAGAAAACGTGAATTGTTCAGGTCCCTACCAATCACTGACTATGAATCAGAACTGTAGAGTTGTACATAAGACACTAAAACAACCTGGGGAAAAAATTGTTTTCGCGAAAAGTTCATGTCTCTAAGTATCCATGCAACCAGGAACAACGTTTCGTGTGTTTGTCAGGGTCAAGGCTCCGTGTGTTTGTTTGTGTGTGAGTTCAGGACAGAAAATTGATGGAGTGCTAACGGTGCCTTTGACCTGTGTATGTAATGCAGTTTTGCTTCTGCGCACAAGCATTTAAACTGACGTTCAGGGCTGTGCCATTATTACTTTCGTATAGTATTTTAACCAGTGATCATTCACTTTAATAATAATGGTTTATAGTATCTTGAGTTTATTGTATCCGGTTGGTTTTTTTCACACGCACGGCAGTACGAAAATGCCATTTTTAGACGGTATATAGGCCTATCATATTACTACTAAGCGTATTGCAATTTTAAAATTGTATCAACATAATTTGAAGTCGTAGGTATACAAATGTAATGCACGTTAAGTAGTTTCGTTAAAAAATTAAATAATTATAATCCGCTTCAGTGCATTTCAAGATCAGTTAGAGATGATCCTTAAAGGTGACCAGTACCTGAAATTTTGATATAATGGAACTTCTGCATTTAATTTGGCCTACAAATTTTCATCAATCTATTATTCTTTGACAAAACAGAGTTGGCATTGCTTGACTACTATTGTTTATACTATACATGTGACCATACGTAGAAAAAAATCTTTCTTCCTACGGAAGGTTACTAGTCAAAAACTAAGAAAGGTAGTGAAGGTTGACAATTTGGTACATTTTAAAGCGATAGCCTAATAGCTGTGTCATGTCAGAAGGGAAATTTTAATAAATGTCATCGTACGAAACGTACAGCAAAAATTAAATAATTCGAAAATGATAGGTACTGATCCCCCTTATTACTTAACCACACGACCGGAAAAGGTAATGTTGTGGTAACACACTAAATATTCATTCGGGAGTCCCGAGAATAACGGTCCTGGATTTGGTTTTCCGTGGTGTCCGAAATAATTTTTGGGCAAATGCTGGAATGATTCCTATGTAGACAATGTCGGAAACATTTTCAGTTTCCTGCCCCTAGTGTGTAACTTGTGTGTTATGATTTAAATAAAAAGTAATCCGGGCTGTGGGCGTTTCGCTGTCGGCCGTCCGAACCGCATTTAAAAAGAGATTAACCACGGGCTTCCCAGGCACTCTTACAGGAAAATTTCCAACAGACTGTGGTCGGATGTACCTGACAACCCGGCAAATAGACTTCCGAGAATTATCAGTGTTTCAAGGCATGACATGTGATCTAAAACCAACGTCAGCTACAGTGGGGAAAAACAACTCATAGATATTCCACTACATGTAGATATTCTTCACGTAGTAAGATACATCTTATCAATAAAAATATAACCAATTAAACGCATTTCTATAGATTTTTTTTTGTTTGAGCGTACAAGGTACGCAGAATCTTACTAATGACATGGAAAATGTACATCGGCAGATGGAATCAAACGATTAATAATTCACCAGTGGCTCAGTATGCTAACCCCTACGTCACTTAAGATATTTGAAGAATGCTACTTCTTAAACATGTGTTGCTCTGGTGCGTTATCATAACGGTTCTGTATATGTCGTACGATAACGTTCCCTTACGTGTTTGAGAGATGTCACTGTTTTGAATGAGAATCCCAATCTTCAGAGCCGTAATTTTGAGTTTTATGTAATGGTAAATATATTTTATTTATAAATTTGCGACTGTTAGCATACAATTTGAAGGTAAATTTACGTATACATTCTAACTGAACCGAGTATGAACTAAGAGAACTATTTCACTGAATGAGTTCGCATGATTTCTTTTAAGACATTTTTGCACATGCGGCTGGTAAAAGATGTGTGGCGAATACGGATCCACCATATACAGTAACACACACATACGCACATGTGCACAGATTACGTATTCCTTGCTATGGATGCGTGCTTTGCGGATGACCATCTGCTCTTTTGCGGATACATTAATTTCACGGAATTGTTTCAAGGAATTTAATTTACCATTTCATTCAAAGTAAATTTCGCCGGCACACGTGTCCATCAAAACAACGGCCGAAAGCGGGGGTGGCTTTCATATATAAATATCTCTGGAAACTGCGTGAAAAATGTATTACTTTAATTTCAGGTAGACGTTCATTGCTTGAAATCTTTCAGAAGTAAGATTCTTTACTTTAAGCTGCCATATGTGGGAAAAATATTGTTTTTAAATTTTTCCCCTGTGATTCCAAAGTCCCTTCCACCTCGCTTTCGGCACGTGAAATTAACTTCCAGAAATGACGGTTTTTTGAACTCTACTCGTAGAATTGCCTGAAGTCTTCATCAGGACCTGTAACGTGCAGAGAGATGTGTATGTTAAAAAAACTATTTGCTATAAATGTTTCTGCTTACAATTTAAATTAGTGAAATAAATTCTTATCAGTTAGTCACGAAATTGTTTGCGAGAAACTATTTGTGCATACACTTCAGTTACATTTGTATGCTCGTAAACGAAGAAAAATAATTTTCCTCACTATGTATGTGGTAACTTCGTTATAAATATTTTCTTATATATCTTGTAAACGGGCACCACTGCCAGTTAGGAGCCAAAAATTAGTTACAACCAGTAACATTTTAATATATAAAAATAATATGTGCACTTTCAAAAACACCAAATTTTACGTTAACAGGTTGTCGATGGATAACAATAAAATTATTAATTTTTTTTTTTTTTTTTTTTTTTTCAGTTTATGTTGCGTGTCACTGTTGGGCTCAGTGTTCTTAAGGTCCCTAGTGGAAGCAAGGATGTAAAACCACATTACTCCATTTCAAATCCGTTCAGAAAGAGGAGAATTAAAAATTTATCTCACACTGAGGAAAATTGCGTATTTTTGTATAACATTACTACAAGGGAAATTCTCTTGTTTATTTTTAATGATACTTCTTTGGAAATACCTTAATTAGATAGCTTAAAAGGGCTCAAATATCCAAACTGTAAAAATGGAGTTGCGAGGTTTTCCAGTTACGATAACGCTATATTAAGTGCATGAGGCTCTATACTTGCCCAACTTTTATTCATGTTACTACCGACTGTTTTCCTGATCTCAGTACGACTCACATTGCTATAGAATCTTTTAGGCTGTTTTTTTTTCAGTATTCTGAAAATTGAAAGTATAAGTAACTTTTATTACCACCTCCTCACGAAAAAAATCTCTCGTAATATATTATTTCTGTTGTATAAGCGATGTTGTGCGTATCACACCTAAACATTTTACTCGAAACTGAGTAATTTATTCAAAATACTATTAAATAACAAACGTTCACACACTTCAAAATAATCTTATAATATTTTTGGAACCAAACAAATTTATTGAAAGCTTGATTTCATTGCCTATAAAGTCACTTCTGTTAGCATATCTTAACTTAAAAAAATCACCCGGTTTCATATCTTACAAAACAAGAAGCCTGCTTTTAACTTCACTACACATAAGCGTCATCTAAAACTGCATGGTTGCTGATCATATTTCCATAGAAAAAATAACAACTATGATAACACTGCACGTTGGTATAGCGAGCCGCGTATTGATGCAATCCTGTCTTAGATAGGAGGGATAATCTGGCCCTTACCGCTCCTTAGTTTCTGCGCTTCAATGCGGGAAATAACATCCGTTAAGTGGGATTATTAAGCAGACATTTTTGGAACCGAGTGCTTGGGAAGGTCACTAAATCAAGCAAGGGCGGATCCAGCTGTAGAATTATTAAGGAAGGGGTGGAGGTGGTGTGGCCATTCCTAAAAATTAGGTATGCCCATATCTCGAGTCAAAGTTCCGGATCCGTACCCGGTAAATTTTAGTTTTTAATTAAGGTGAATAATTGTGCTTATTTTAGGTATTTTCTAAACAAAATAATTGTTCATACTACTTTAAAACTTTGTAATATTTTATGAATAAACTATACGTAAAAGGTCACCTGCTCCCTCTTCTGGATGTGCGACTTAATCAAGTGACTAAGTTTCTAAGTTGGCAACCATGGTTGCGGGTGCCCGGGTAACCACTTGCCAGACCTCTTCACGCGTACTTCACACAGGTGACTCACCTTCCCTGGCACCCGGATCAGTCGAGGCGAGGAGCAGAACATACTGCATCCGATCCTAGAGGTATTACGTAATACTTACTAGGCTACCAGGGATATTTTCCTCCAGACCTATAGTCCTGAGACTCAGTGGCGGCTCGTAGATTTTTTGTCAGGGAGGGTATAAGTTGCAGAGAACTGTATAGTGTTGTGCGCTAGTTGACGCTATAGCCCTGACATGCTGGTATGTATAGGTGCCGCTTATTACAGGCGGTTCGGAATAAAGTGAGCACTCGGAAAAGTCCTGCTAAAGTTCTTTATCAGTCCATTCGTATCTTTCCTCGCGTAACGGCTAAAAATGGGATATCTTTAACCTCTCTGGACACGTCACTTGATGTTTACGCGTGTAAGATAAATTGTGCAGTCGGTAGGGACCTATAGAGTTAGAATAAAAAGTAGTTTATTACTTATATAAAATAAAATTATGTATATTTAGGTTGTTTGGTTTCAGTATGATTGTATTTAAATAGGAAAATACATGGAGCTGTATTGCGTAATTTCGCTGCTAACCATATAAGCAGTACGGCAACTATAGGTAATGTTGAATTATATGCAGTGACGGATAGGGATATTTTTCAAAGGTTAAATTTTTAGTGCTCACTTTATCCCGAACGACCTTTACTGACTGGTCACAACACAATAAGTAGCCAGTAGATATTTCATGGTCGTTGGTCTACGGAGGCGCGTTCACACGAGTGTACAGTTCTCGGCAACTTGTGCCCTCCCGGCCAACAACCCACCAGCCGCCACTGCTGATACTGTACTTTATTGTCTCCTTCGCTAGTAGTAAGATTAACCTGAAGAGAACTCCTTCAGATAAATGCTGAAGAAATTTACGCAAACCTTTATACTCCGTGGTAGATGCACCTGAGGCCAAACTTTCTGTAGTAGCTTGCAACGTTTTATTTTATTAGAGTATGCCTATTTTTTTCTCACTACTGCGCGGCACCTAGAAAAATAATACAATTACAAAGTTCATCACTGATTATGTAACGTTGGACATGCAGGACCAATGTCCGATTCCTGGCTCCGAGCATGCTGATGTTGGTTATCCGTTGTGTTCCGACATCGCTCCAAGTTAACGTTAAGAAGCTTCCTTAATGAAGGCGTTTGTAGAGAACTATCCCAGTTCCCGTTATTGTGTCAAGTTTTATGTCACCATCTCCAGTTACCTCACTGTCGAAGAGATGTTAAGTCCACTAATTATACTAACACCGCATTGCGAAAATTTTGAAACTATTCGAGTACCGAAAATATAACGTTACACTGGTGTTTGAAATGCTTACACCGGAACAGAACACTTATCTTTAAAGAAACTTGAAAAAACTTACCCTAAAAATTTATGAAAATTGTTTATTATTAGACTATGCTAGATTGATAGGCTACTATTAAAACTGCAAGCGCGCATTCAATACCGCTTCGTAGTCCTTCAACATTTCTGACGTAGTTAATACGGATTTACCTTGACTGACGTTTCTAGAAACGTAATAACTAAATACAAACGAATCTACGAAAGACTATGCATTGAACTTCGCAGCAGCGTCCAGTACATATTATAATTCACCTCATGTTGACGCTCAGGTGAATCGCCGACGGAAAATCTGCACGCCAGTTCATTGTTCAACTAAGAGGCAATGCGACACGTAATACGCGTGCCAATGTCGTCCATATCGTTTCCTTGCTTCCACCACTCAAACGCTGACTACACTGGCGTGGGGGTTGCGCTAATGCACTTCTACGCAGGCGTGAGAACAATTCGTTTGCACATAACTGGACATTGTAGTGGAAGCATAACTCAGTTTTCATCACTATAAACGGAACAAAAATTTATTTGTTCGTTTACGCTCCATATACGTGCAGTGACGTAACAGCCACGCGCACCCCTAAATTACAGACACTGTTATCTCTATGTTTGTAAATGGCCCACTAAACCCTCCTAGGTAAACATCAAGACCCGATGTAATTGCCGATATGGTCATCACACCAGAGCAAGTGCAAGAAGAGCGAGTTAGAGATTTTGGTCAGCGCTGGTGAGGAATGACATGAGGTGAGTATGGAGCAGCGCCGGAATGAAACGGGAGATCTCCGAGAAAACCCGCCCACCGACGGTATCGTACGGTACGACACCCACATGCGAAAATCCGGGGACTGACCCCGCCGGGAATCGAACCCGGATCGCCTTGGTGGGAGGCGAACGGTCTGACCACTCGGCCAACGCGTCCTCAGGTGTAAAAAGAGCTGAGTGAACAACTGGAATAGAAGTTAGAGCAAAAAAACTCTTAGTAAATCATAAAAAACATGTCGACCTTCAACTCAGTCATCTTCAGCACAGTAGTGTTTACATCTCAGAAAGTAATTCGATTCTACTAGTGACTGTATTTAATTGCGAAGATAATTCTCGAGACATGTTCTTGATAATTGACCAGCAGCGTAGAAATTTTCTAAGGTTATAATCAGGAGACGGAAAAGAAGATGGCCAGGACCCTGATTTAGTAGATAATATCTCCTAACAGATTATTACAACGAATGGCTGCTTGTAACAAAGGAAGGGAACGTAAAATAATTAAAAGTGCAGATGACCTTAAGGAAAAAGGAAGTATTTTGTTACAAACATGTAACTTACTTAGAATGTGCTGATAATATTCAGTTAATTCTCTCCTGTCACGTGGAAGAAATTAATTATTGTAGTCCCACGATGAATAGTGATTTACACAATGTATTTGAGTGATGTGAGATGAACTACCTTAAACTAAACCCCAACAAATTCTCGTATATAAGTATAGGATCAAAGAAAGTGCTAAAAATAAAGTGAACATCATAAAGACACTTTTGCAAACAGAGAAATCATCCCTAAAAAAAAATCAGTGTAAAAGCCTACAAAAATAACATTTCACAAATCTCTAGATCGTAACAAACATTTATCAGTCTTTGCTCATTCTGTTTACTACCGTTTAATGCAACTGTATAGACGTAGACGTATTTACTTCAGACATAAAATCGAAACTGTGTGATACCACAAAATTTTCAAATATTGTACAGGACAATTCGTTAATATTAAAAGAGAGCAAACAAATAATGTACAGTAATTCCAGAATTCATGCTTGACATAGTTTTTTTAACCTTATAAGACGTGATTACAAAACAAACGTACTCTTTGCATCAGATGGCTGAACATGGAAAACAGAATAATGTATCACATTACCACATAACTAAAAAAATAATATTAGATGTACAAGAGTTAGAATATTTATCAGGTAAGCTTAATAAATTGGTACCTGAACATAACTGCAATACACAGAATAAAAATTATTTCCAGTTACCTTGATAAAAAAACAACTTGTAAGCACTCGTTCACTTACATAGCTAGCAGTCTGGAATGTCCTACCGGGAATTTTGAAAAACGCCTCGCATCATGCTTTCAGAAATAGGTTTAAGTCCTTTCTCTTTCAGAACCATTCTTAAACTAAACAAATACAGTTAAAATACAAAACATTTGCACTGTTATGTAAAATTTAGAACAATTTATTATGTAATTTATTAAGTAACTAACCGTCAGGCATATGTATGAATGGACTTAAATTATCATCGCATCCATTGCATTCGTGTAATATTGTACCCATATTATCGATGTAATGTAAATAACTACAATTACTTTATTTGTAACTGTAATCATAAACACGTACAAATTTTAAAACAACCTAGAGCTGAATTGTGTGATTAACAAATAAATAAAATTAAAATATTGGTGAGTACCTACGAGATATAATTTTGTGATTTGGGGGGGGGGGGCGGAGGTATTAGGAACCCTTAATAACACATAAGTTACAATTAATCGTATTGGAGGAAAGACATTAAATGCATTTAAAAAAATTATTAGAAAAAATTCTCGGTTGTTGTTATTCAATGCACAAATATATGTAGTCTTCCTGTAAAATAATATTCAGTTCCAGCACACACAAAAAAAAAAGTAAATTTGGTTTTGGCCTACCTTCATTAAAAAATAATCTTAATGCCAAAATTTAAAAAATTGAGTTTTTTGCAATTAAAAATAATATTGAGTTACGAATGAATAAATATTACTTTGAAAACTTTGTAGCAATTCTTCAACGCCAATATAAGATTGCATTAATTTTTTTTCTTCCGAACTTATTGTATAAATAAACTTGACCTCGAAGTGTAGTGAAATTAATAATGTAGCGGCAGGGGTGATCTGCTGACTAATAAAGAATTTTCACCAAATTTTATACACTAATTGTGCTTTGTAAAGTAACTTAAGTTAAAAGAATTTTGTACATATCGTGTAAATGGCAGTCATTTTTACTTTATTTTGATTGTATCACACATATGAGGAATACTTTATTTTTGTAAAATTTCCCCAGTCTTGGTAAACACATAGTATTTAATAAGGTGAATCGACTTGAAGTATTTTGGTCATGTCTTAGTCATTTTCTGAAAATGGCGAGCATAACAACATTTTTATGGTAATACGAGATATCAGAGGAACAATATTTTCAAGTTACATCAAACTTGGTACGCACATAGTACCTAGTAGGCCTAAGGTCAGATGACTTTTATGTATATTCTTCAATATATAGTTTTTTTTTTGTTTTTTGTTTTTAGTTTCTGACATTTAAGCATTTATTGCAAACTAAGAAACTATTTTTCTTATCAAAGTTTTATCAAACTTGTAACCTTACTGGTTACACAACGTTTATGTATGTGGCAAAGGTCGTTTTATAAAATTTCGACCAGTATTTTTATAGTATTATATACTTGAAGAACCATTTTCACATTTTTCGTCAGAATAAGTACGCTTATGGTAGGCTACATAATAAAGTGACATGATATATATGTATATGTATTTCGTTCATACTATGTTTGTATTTTCGAAATCAAAACTGTTTGTACATTTTGAATTACAAACGTTTTTTGAGAAAATTCTTATCCGATTCGTAAAATACTTTTTTACTAATTCCTTCCAAACCGTATTAGTTTTTTTCAAGATTGTCTTTATTTAAACTTCTTTCTTTATCACACGAGATCTGAGGTGCTATTATTCAGAATTCCATCAAACTCAGTACACATATAAATTTGGTATGGTTGTTTACGTTCGCTTATGTGGTTTTCTTGGTGGTCATTTGGAACTTCTAGGCACTATTTTATATAAATGAAACCAACAGAACTAAATAATTTGATAATACATTATACATGCGTTGGATGTGGAAAATAATATAGTCGTATGTCGGCTATTTGAAAGATAGCACGACACCAAAAAAATTTTTATTAATAAAATGTTTCGAAGAATTTTGGCAGCAACGAAATGTCATACATATACAAATTACTACCCAAGTATGGATTTAAAAATAGTTTCTTTTGTAGATCCGTTATTTTTACGGAAACGTGTCATATATAAATTGAAATTTTATACAATTTTGGGCTCTAATTTAACGCTCCAACTTTAACGTTACCTTTAAACCATTTTTGCGATATGCGTATATATATATAGGCTATATGTGTGTGTGTGTGTGTGTGTGTGTAATTATAAAACAAACTGTACCGAAAATTAATATTTTGTCGTATCTATGACGTAAAAACTTTAATTTCGTTTTTTATGTAGATCCACTTATTTAGATGTTAGCGTGACCTGGGTAGTAAAGATTTTATTTCATATTCAAAGTTCTTCATGATTCATTGCACATTTTTGGTTAACTTACACACACATTGAGGAAAGTATGATAATTTGTTATTTATGCAACATTTTGTTTTATTTACTTGTCTGAAAAATATTTAGAAAAGTACCACTTCAGCTTAAGCCAAACGATAACCTTTTCATAATGCAGTGCCACAAAAGTCTAAGTTTGCTGGAAATGGGAAAATACATTGCGTTACATATTGTTAACGTAGCGAAGAAAATCTTACACTGCGATATTAAGCAATACACACACAACACATTAAAGCAGTTTCAGAAACATCTACGTCTGGTATGTCAGTACTGACAATTCAGTTTATTCATGAAGCCAAAACAGTGTTTTCCTCAAAGGGTCGAGTGTTCAGGTTCGGACGAAATTAATTTTAATGTATATATATATATATATATATATATATATATATATATATATATATATATATATATATATATAGTCTATAGTAGACACATTTTTGTAAATGTGTAACTGGCTCATTAACTGCAAATTAGAGAATGTTTAAATATGGCTGTATTCTATATCAAGCTGTTAACATTTTCTGTAGATTTTTCAATATGTTGTGTATGCATGTCATTGTAGGTAGCAAAGTAAACCTTACTTTACGCTACGTTACTCACGCACATTGCAATGTATGCTCCCATTTTCCGCAAATTTAGATGGTTTAATCATTCTAAAATGATAATGTCCATACTTTGGTTACACATTATTAAATGATGTATGTCGTGCTAGGACTTAATAAACTTTCAGATACAAAAGGTAATATTAAAATACCGTAGAATATGGCCGAAAGTTAGACTCATACGTACAGTAGGTACAGACATTCCGCAAGCTGAATGAGATATTGAAGGAAAATCCCTGCTACGAGGGCTGATTTTACACGGGAAGAGACAACACGCCTCAGGAACTATCATGAAGAAAATTATAGTGTCAGAATGTCACCTTGGTCTGACCACGGGTGATTCAAATGTGATGGTCTCTGAACGATTTAAAATGCAGTCGTAGGCGCGCATCTGCATCATGTTTACCTTGCTGCGTTGGGTTTCTCAATAATGAAGGGTTGTCACATTCCAGGTTCGGCCTTTTTGGAACAGGCGGCGTTCGGTCTCAATTAGAGGGAGCCTGGATAAGTGAAACCTGTCCACGTATGTCCTTTTAGCACACACTTTTTTTTGTTCCAGTACATAGTGTGGAACCATAGACTCATTCGCGTGAAGAAATTTCGGAAAATACATGGAAAACCTGCACAAGGATGGCCAGACCGGGGAATAAACCTCCGTGTACTCCTCACGGCGAGTTCAGTGGGTTACCGAGGAGTTTACATGACGCGGTAGAGCTCACACAATAACTGATGATTTTTGTATCATGTTCAAGCTTGGTACTTTATCAGAATCCACACCTTTTCTCGACAACCGTGTTTTCGTCAGCAGCGGAAGTACTCCCGCGAAAATTAAGTTGAACTGTATGTTCTTTTTCATGCAAGTAATTTCCAACAGAAGCGACTGAGATGACACAGCAGAGTATGTTGGACTCGCTTTGGGGAGGGCCCGAGTTCGATTGCTGCCTCCTGCCATCCTGATTTCAATTTAATGTTGCTTCCCTTATATCACTCCAGGAAAATGTTGGGATGATTCCGTTGCAAAAGTCGCAGTAGATTAATTTCCTGGTTCCTGCAATTATATCAATTTGTATTTCACCTTCTATAATGTCCATTTCATCGACAAAAATTAAGGCTCAACTTTCATCTCCGTGTTGCTTATGAACACATTCGTTTATTGAAGCCTTGTCAGGTTATACTATATTTCATTTGTTTGCATATATGTTTTAAAAAATTGTTCGAATCTGGTATTTGAAATATGAGTAATACTTTCGGCAGCATTCTGCAACGGCCGTCGAAAAGCATGCAGATCATTGGACATGACAAGTTTATTCGAAAACTGCTTAGCGTACGTAAGTGATTACTGCTTAGCAATAGCATTAGCATTACCTTACATATTTGTGTATACATTTCAGGTCCCCAACTCATCTACGAACTTAATTTTTACGCTTCCGAAAATTGCAAAATTAGTGTTTTTTTTTTCAGCCTTTTTAGGTATTAAAATCTTGGAGCAGAAAAATTTTTAAGGTGTAAATGATTCCAAACAAAATCAACTAATTATTTATCAGGGTCACCACTGAATGCTTCATAGAGTCAAGTATTCGTAGAGAAGACCGCATGCGTGTTCGATGACTTGCACCTACAGGCTTGGGGGAGGTGTGATGCGCGTGCTGTGCCGTCCATATCACCTCCGCATTTCTAGGCCTCGAACGCGCCAAATACGTTCTACAGGCGACCATTTTAACAAAACGTATTCAGTACTCAACTGCCACTTGTATTTGGAAACATTACTTAATTATATTACTTTACTGAATACTGTTTCAAACCATAAATCATTCGAAGGCAATAATTTTAAATTGTAGCTATGTGACAAAATCTCTGCACACTGTTTTAGGCCGCGGCATGTGCGGCATATTGTAGCAATTCAAGTAGCGATTATTTTCTGAGTTTCAAGAATTTTTTTTTTACGTTTTTTTATGATGTTGTACCAACAGAAGTTTATATGTATATATATATATATATATATATATATATATTTATTTATTTATTTATATATATATTATGTATGTGTGTGTAGGTGTGTGTGTGGGTAGGTGTGTGTGTGTGTTGGTGTGTGTGTGTACGTACAATAACAGTAATTTTTTCTTCTACTTTTTACACGCAACCAATAAAGTTTTAAACATTCAAACTTTTCCAAGTAATACAAAAATCTACACTTGTAAAGTTCACTAAAAGTAAAACATAATTGCGTTATTTTTAGACTACTTAGAATACAATCAATTTATTAGGACAGTAACATACAATTATTGTTATTTTTGGAGTCGGTGACAGCCAAGGTTAACACACGTGTAACGAAGTAGCGTAGGCCAAATACAAAATTAGGCCGTGAATCTATTTTACAGGTTAAAACTGCTTTGCACCGAAAAATTCGTAGTTTTATTACTGTACCAAACACTGGTCAACACTAACACATTACATTAATAGTAATTTCCCACAATTAAAACATTTTTCAACTCAATAGTTTTCATAGGAGCGTATGCCAGAGCAATGATTTCAATATTATCGCTACTTGCCCAAAATAAAAACTATTCGAACGATACGAATGAAATAATTTTAAGTGAAAGTAAATGTACTATCCTGCATAATGACATGTTTGTTGTTTCACGTAACAATTATTTAAAAAAAAATACATGTGTTCAAAAACATGGAACAGGAAAATGTTATATACATTCCATAATTTGGTTTTTACACAAGCAATTTTTACGAGAAATTAAAAGGGTATCATTCTGTAGCTTAAGGGAGCGGTTCACCTCAGTTTTCAAAGTATTTTTATTTCCTCTTAGAAAATTGTTGTTCCTCTCATAGTTTTCGCGTAATTAGTCTAAACGTCAAAATTTGCACTTTACGGTTTTATGTACGCCACTAAAACCAACTGCCATACCAAACCGAAAAAATCCGCAGTGTATTACAATGTTGTAGTCTATGATTTGACATATATAAAATAAAAATGAAGAAATTTTTGTATTTTTAGAAAGAAATTTAAAATTTTTAAATTTTCATTTAAATATTTAGCATTTTTTATTAAATTCAGAAATATTTTATATTTGGTTTTTATATATGTCATTTCATTACGCGAAAACTATGAGAGATACAACAATTTTCGAAGAGGAAGCTTTAGTCACAATTTATGTCTTAAATTAGAAAAAAATATCTGGTACAAATATAAAAATAAAAAAAGACTTTGAAAACTGAGGTGAACCGCCCTTAATTCATGCACTTTCACTGTAAACTATTTCATTCATGTAGTTTGAATGGGTTTTACTTTCGGTAAGTAGCGAAAAGGGTCTAATCGCTTCTTTGACGTCGGCTTGTACGAGAACTATGGAACCGAAAAATGGTTTATTTGTGAGTAATTAATGTTAATGCAATGAGTAAGAGCTGGTCAATGCTTAGTACACTTACAAAATTACGAATTTTTCGGTGCAGAGCTGCCTTAAGAGTAAATGTCTATCATAACGACCCCCGTGCCCAATCGTTTTTCTGTCTCGAGATTGAGGAATGTCGGTCAAGCCAAGCTGGCTGACAGAAGAGTTATGATTCAAGGTCAGCACTGTATTCTAGTCATCAACAGGAGTGTTCAAGCATGACGTCTCGAAACAGATAGTACCAGTCGCAATGATGATTCAACGTAACACTAGGTGTGTCCAGTGCTGGTAGGAAGTGTTCGTAGAGGGACTAATGGTTGGTTGTTTAGACTACAAACGGAAAATACGTCCCTGTGTGTATTTGAACTAAGAATTACTAGGTACAGGAACTACAAAAAGAACTAATAACACGTATAAAACAAAGATAATTTTACTTTTTCCACAACTAAGCAGAAGGGAAACTGGGGTAACGTATCATTACGGTCGGTAATGTAATAATAATTATACAGTTTAAACAAACTTCGGTGTTAACTATCACTGACGTCTTAACTGGTGACGTCACACATCGATGTGTTATAGACTGATGGTTTGGACTGCGTCTACAGGCACTACTATACTACTGATTATCACTTATTGTTGTGTAATACGTTTTAAGCAGCTATTGCATTCACCATGAAAGTAAGTGTTACATTAGTTGATAAATTTTCGGTAGTCATTTCAGAATAAATTAGTAAGTTGGCTAATGTTAAAAGTAAGTTGGTGACTGTTAAAATGTTATGTTGAAGAGTTTTTGGTGTTTTACCATAAAAACTAGTCATTTGCCACCTGGGCTTCTGTGTGTCGGACATATTTTAGTAAATGTTTTGTCATTCTGTTAAGAAATTTGTTTCATTTATTTAAGTTAGCATGATACATTATATTTTATTTGGAGGAAAAATTTCAATTTCAAGTGCACTCAGTACGTAATATAACACAACGTAGCAAATATATAGTCTACACAAAAACCAAGACGGTTAGATTATCTCTAAAATTGTCTAAATGTAATTAAAGATTCTTAATTTCTCCAGCAAAACCATAATTTTTCAGCAGTCTTTATTGTAACACAAATGCATGGCGTATGACCAAATGCTGGACAGATACGCCTTAAATAAATGTTAGGAATATTTCTCCATGTGTCGCGCTGTTTGTACGAAATTTTTATACGTCTGAAGTGAATGGTAGTATTATATTTAAATGAGCATAGTAAGACCATAGCATGTTTGGTCAATACAAAATGCAGTTACCCTTTTATTAACTTCTAATGTAAATGTCCGTTGTATTTATTTTGCTGTAAACTACTATTCCTTCTATAAATTGTTATTTTAATAAACTACTGCGTATTTCATTTACCCCAGATTACATATTATGAACTAAAACAAAGAAAAAACATGTATAAGAGAATTTATTCATTACCTTAAGCAAGGGTGACTTTGTATACGTGGGGTGTCTGTGGGACATTGCAAAAATTATTTTTCACATATATGGTAGCCTTGAATAATGAAATTTACTTGCGATAAATTCCAAGTAATAAATTTTAACATAGCAATTAATTAGCATTTACTCACAGTTGATAATTATGGAAAATAAATATAGTATAAAAGTGTCTCCGTTTAAGATATGGTATTAAATTTTATGACCTAATTTCATGCACTAAGTAGCATTTCATTGAGAAAAGGGATAATAATTATAAACGACAATTGGTTAGCAAAATTTATTTTTGTTTTCTTCACATGAATCTGGTAAGTAGTACAATTCTTTGTAGTGCTATCGGCAGACGTTTGTAAGTGTAAGTTTCTTTGTATTGACGAGAATATCAACCGAGCCACTGCTCGGCGATAACACGCCGATGTCAGAAGCGGCCGTGTCGGAAGGAATGAACAGACGGAACTGTGCACAAGTTCCTATCTCTCTAACATTCTTCATAACCCTCATGACGTCAGCTTGGTCACTCGACCACGTATAAAGATCCTGGCGCATTAGTAACGTATTGCGTAATAGAGGACGAGCTTGGGTGGCTGGACGGTTTCACTTCCATTCCTACCGTTTGAAAAGTAGCCGGAGGCACACGCAGGCCTAAATAAATTGGGAACTGGATCCAAAGAGGTATTATCACCATCAGAACATGTACCGTGACAAACCTTAACATCGTAATAAGCCACGTTGCGGGCTTCACAAAATTGGTTAAGGCTCTGCACGCCGAGTTCTCTAGGTAACTAACAGAGAGCAGACATGTATAATTTCGGCAAAAAGTGACTAACATATCAAATGTACGATCTTAATTAATATTTTTAACACATTTCTGGTACTGAAATTTGGTTTCTTATTATCTCGAAGTGGGGTAGGCTTACCCTACTTGGTTTTCTTGCTTTTTTAAGTTTACACAAATAAAAATCCCAAAAAGTACCTCACTGAAAGCAAAGTTGTACTTCGATCGGAAAAATATGACATATTCTGTTTTCTGACTATGTTCGACATCCACCTTGCATGAAGAATTCTCGTATGTAGTACTTAGAGTTCATCACGCATGAGTTTTACAAAAGTGTAAACATGCTGAACAGTATATTGTTGTGTACAATTTGGCGACCCGGTGGCACCTTCTGATTGTGAATGATCATGGTTGTTGTGGTACATGATTCGTGCCGAGTTACAAATGTTCTGCCAACACCAGTAGATATAAAATGCCGTCATGGAGACAGCGGCTGCTGCATGCGGCGCCGTGATCTATACCCCGATGATGTCACGGTGGCCATCTTGTATCCATCCACCATATTGTTTACCTACTGCATTTCTTCTGTCATTTGTTGTTGGGAGCCGCCATATAGACACTAGCTAGCACTTCGGGCACCCTCGGCAATGTTCGCGGCTCGACGTTGATCCAGAGGCATTGCACATGGTTCTCGAGTTGGCTACCAGAGGCGCTACTGTGGCTGCCATATTAGTTCTAGACTCTGCCACCAGTTAATCGACATGGTCGATATACGTTAGTTTAATCTATTATTTAATACTTTACACTGTTACTAGGCAGTGCTAGATGTCGCGCTGAGTGTAAGGGTCACACCAGATGCAGCCTAGATGGAGATATCGTCCTTATATTTTTAACTTTAAAGTACGCAAGTTAAAAAATCCTTTGACAGTGCTGAGCCCCGAACCACCGAATCGTGTCACTTAAAACTGACTGACTCATTTAACTGATCAGTTACGGAGTTTAAATGTTGGTTTCATTAAATGCAGTGCATTATCATAGAACTTGTGAATGTATTTTTTCTTATGGATGTTGGAAATTAGTTTTTTTCTTATTTTTGCAGTAAATAGTTATGAATATTCCAATTACATATTTATTAATATAGATATTGTAATTTTTTTTAACTTATAATTTCAAATTGGAATTTTTTTATTTATTCACATGTATATCGGAAACAATCGATTACTATTAATGACATGTTTGAAGTACTGATTTATATATTGAATGTATTAATTATTATTAGAAATTTTTGAATTCTTATTTTTGTATGTTGCAATTACTTATTAATCCTAATGTTTTTATTTAGTACAATTGTTTGCTTCTTTCCGATTTAGGAAATTATAGTTCATTATTTCTTTTCATTCTGCAGAGCATTTATTATTCCTTATACAACACTCACTGTTATTAATGAAATTTTTTCAACATATATGCTGTCACTAATTTAGTAAAAAAATTAAAAAAACTAACTTTAATATAAAAATAGTTTTCATACTGGATCTTTTTTTAACAGTATATGACTATTTGGTGTAGGAAGCTATCACAAATGAGGATTTCTAAAAGGAGTAAATAATACAGTGTTTTACATTAATGTGTAGACATTGGCTGCTAACATAGTTGACTCACATCACAATGGCAATATGAGTGGTCTAAAATGGGTGATAGTTCTCAAGGAAAAGTTACTACTGTAAAATAGGAGAAAATTATTAAACTAAGACATTACTTGGTTGTAACTATAAACGTATCACAGTAACACATATTTTTATGTTAAACTGCTCCATTGAAAATATCTAACGGACCCCAATAACAGTAATAACGTACAATTAAATGTTAAAAATATTACATATTATTTACCAAAGGAAGGTGCTACAGAAGTAACATTTTTGATTCGCTGAGCCTCGTGATTATGTAATCCAAAAATGTTTACTACTATATATACTATTAAATTTAAATGTTTTGTAAATAAATTTCAGTCCTGCAGGTTAAATGATAAAACAGACATACCTTTGTTAAAAGAGATGAGATTTTTTTTCGATCATCCAGAATCCTGTTAAAGTTTTCGAATTTCTCTCACGATATAAAACTTACATTTTCGAAATCATGTCACTATAATAACTTCTATGGAACTGTTAACATTATTGTCGCCAATAAAGTGCTACGTTAGAGTGGAAACACAAACGTGACTTTTAAGACCAAGGCATTGTTCAAAACATAATCTATTGTTTTATATCATGTACAGACCTGTTAAGCACGCCCGAAGTAAAAGTTTTACGGAAGTGTCTGCAACAAGAAAGATTAGTAAAGTTCACTATATTACTATCAACATTGCTTCACCATCCTCGCAAGACAAAGCACGAACTCTCCTATTCAAACATGTCAAGTACTTGTTGACATCTATAGATAAATATTTTTGAATCAGGGGTACAAGTGGTTCTTGGTTAAAAATTCCTTAATACTGCATCAAAATTACTTATTTACGAACTTAATTTAGTTCCAATTTCTTGTCAGTTACATTTTTGCACAAGTTTTTACTTAGTTTGGACATTATAAATCGGGTTGGAATAGTTCGTGGTTTTCAATACTCTAGTAATTTATTACTGTTTACGTATTTTGCTATGTGGCATGCCAGAAAAATTTTATTGGAATCATTTGGTATAATGCAGTAGTATTAACTATTTAATTGTTGTAATCGTTCTTAAATCGATTGTTTGGGGAATAGTAAAATATTTCACTAATACAAGCATATCATTAATTCGTATAATAAATGAAACTGTGAAAATATCCACAACGATGCACTTAAATAACTAACAGACTTGAAAAAAACATATCCACAAATAGTCCATAAATAACATATTTTCTCATCCTCCTACCACTCTCCACTGTAACATGAAATCAACAGTAGAGCTATGCAGCGCAGCGAACTGCGGCGTGAAGGACATTAAGCAGTTTCTGAACTTTCACCGTCGTTGGATTTCAAAACGTCGTTTGCCAAGATAAATAATAAGGAACCTTTCAACAGGATTTGAACGTCCGTCTTTGGAACGAAGAGGAGTGAATAATTACAGAAAAGAGAACAGAGTATGCAGTGTAATAATTTTTTCAAACAAATCATCACAAGTATTTTAGTTTGGTTAAATATGAAACGAGGGCTATATTTTTTAACCTACTTTCCGAAGAAAAATGTAGGCTTATGAGATCACCTTGATGTCTGTGTGTCTGTGAATTTGTGTGTATAGGTGTGTGAATATGTCTAGGTGTCCGTGTATATGCCCCTTTACCCTCCCTTAAAAATTTTTGCACCAGTGGAAAGAAATTCATCAAACTTTTTACACATATAGTACTTAGCAACCGAACTTTAATTTAATATATTTCGTTTACGCCACTTTCATTTTTTTATAGTGACCATTTTAACATTTTTAGATCAATCTAGAAAGCTAAGTAACCATGCTTTATAATTACATCAAACTTGATGCTCAGATTCTACATGCAAAGCTGACTTACCTTTGTTTATTTTGTTCATTATGTGTTTATATTTTCGAAATGGCGGCCATTTATACAATTTTAGCAGAGCATTACACGTCTTAGCAAACAATTTTCAGAATTTCATCAAACTTGGTTCACATATACTACATACAAAAGCTAACATCGTTTCTGTATACTTCGTTTATCCTGTGTTCATATTTTCAAAATGTCGGCCGTTTTTATATTTTGAGCACAGTATAACTTACCTTAGGAAGTATTTTTCAGAATTTCTACAAACTTGGTACACAAATAATACATACAAAGCTGACTTGTTCTTTGAATATTTCTTTTATACTGTTTCAGAATTTAATCAAACTTGGTACTCATATACTACATGCAAAGCTGACTATAGTGTGTTTCGTTCATCCTGTGTTCATATTATCAAAATGGTGGCCATCGTTATATTTTTGGCATAGTACCCCATATCATAAAAAAATATTAACCAGAATTTAAACAATCTTAGTACACACATACTACATAAAAAAACTGACTTCACTTTTGAATATTTCGTTCATCCTGTGTTGATATTTTCAAAATGGCGGTCATTTCTATATTTTTAGCATAGTATTACATATCTTTGAAAATATTATTCAGAATTTAATCAAACTTAGTACACATATACTACACACAAAACTGACTTTACTTTTGTGTATTTCGTTCATTCTGTGTTCATATTTTCAAAATGGCGGCCATATTAATATTTTTAGCTTTGTATAACATATCTCAGGAAGTATTTATCAGCATTTCGTCAAACTTAGTACTAATGTATTACATACGAAGCTAACATTACTTTTGTGTATTTCGTTTATCCTATGTTCATTGTATCAAAATAATATTCTAATTTTAATTTTTAGCATACTATAACATATCTTATGAAGTATTTTTCTGAATTTCATCAAACTTGGTGCACTTATACTACATATAAATCTGATTTGACTTTTGTGTATTTCTTTTATCCTGTGTTCATATTTTAAAAAAGGCAGTAATTTTTATATTTTTAACATAGTATCCCATGTCTTTCGGAAGTATTTTAAGAGCTTCATCAAACATAGTACATATATACTGGATGCAAATTTGATTTGAGTTTTGTATAGTTCGTTTATTTTGTGTTCACATTTTCAAAATGGTGGCAATTTATTAATTTTTACCATAGTACTACACCTCGTAGGAAATATTCTTCATATCACCAAACTTGGTACACAAATACAACACACGAAGATAGCTTAACTTTTATGTATTTCGCGCATCCTGTGTTCATATTTTTAAAAAGGCAGTAATTTTTATATTTTTAACATAGTATCCAATGTCTTTCGGAAGTATTTTAAGAGTTTCATCAAACATAGTACATATATAATGGATGCAAATTTGATTTGAGTTTTGTATATTTCGTTTATTTTGTGTTCACATTTTCAAAATGGTGGCAATAAATTAATTTTTACCATAGTACTACACCTCGTAGGAAATATTCTTCATATCACCAAACTTGGTACACAAATACAACACACGAAGTTGGCTTAACTTTTATGTATTTCGCTCATCCTGTGTTCATATATTTAAAACGGCGGCCATCTTTTTGTTTCATAGTTGTTATAATTTTTATATTTTTTGCATAATATGGCATAGCCTATGTGTTAAGAAATGGTTTTAGAGGTTTCATCCCACTTGTAATACACAAACTACATAGCCTGCAATGCTGACTTTACTTTTCTGCATTTTGTTATAACGTGTTCATATTTTTATATTGGTAACCATGTCATATTTTTGCGTAATATGATGTATTTTTTGAAATATTTTTCTTAAGTTCGTTAATTTCGGCTCGCAGATTCTAGTTTGTTAGATGACTGGACTTTCATAAATTTCGTTTATTTTTTAGTAATGTTTTGAAATCGGTGGTCATTATATATTTTTATGATAGAAAGATACCTCAGAAAATGTTTTCTTAATTTTGATCAATCTGGGTACGGGTATATTGCTTAGTAAGCTGACTTATGTTTTGTATATTACGTTTATCATATGTCTTAATTAATATTATCATTTTATATTGCTAGACGTACGGAAATTATTTTAACATTCAGGGTTATTTTCACCCACATTGAGGAACGTAGCCTCATAAGTTATGCTGATAAATTCTTGCTACTCCGGTTTTTCAGTTAGTGTTGCATACAACTCTGTGCTGTGCTTGTGAAGAGGTTATAAACCATTACAGTGGTTGTATTTAGTTTTTAATAGTTACTGTGTTTACAAAACCACAGTTTAGCTGCTGAGAAAAAGGTATTTCTATCGTCTCTATTTTCTGTTCTTTTAGTTCATACTGAACCAAATAAAGGTATTATGTTATCTTTAATGTACATATTTTGCTGTCAAAAAATCTAGCGCCGCACCACGAAGCTCTAGTGCGAATTCCGTTTAAGAATTTATACTAAATATGTCAACTAAAGATGTGGAGTAATTCGTCCAAGTGTCTACTCGTTAATGATTCGTACGCATGCTCGTCATTAGACATTTAAATATTGAATAGTTTATTTTTTATTCTGTTACACTTCCACACATTATAATTTTTAAAAATATTTCACTAATATGAGAGTTCTGAAATGGCAGGTCAAATCACGTTTTTTTCGGACATCCTGTATCGTAAAGGTATTTCCGACTGCAAGTATTTATCTACCTCGACATATGCACTTAGCAGAATGCATGAGTCATGCCCGATTGCGACTATTTGCCACGGTACTTGAATGTTCAAGACGCAAGCGTGCTTGAATTCCTGGCTAGTGAGACCATTTCTACCACACAGCACGTCTTAGATTCCACTTGTTAGTGTGCTGTGCGTTAAAACTGCTGAAATTAAAAATTTGGCCAGGTAACGTTATACTAGTATCGAGTAATGTGAACTCAACTGTTAAACTACGAGTGCCTCAAGAAAACAGTAAAATAAAATATATTTTAAGATTCGTACATTTTCAATTGTTGTTATTATTTTATGCATACTATTTATCTCCATTGTTTACTTAGGACTGTGGACGAAGTTAGAAAATGTTGAAAACAAACTGATTCCGTACGTAGGAAAAGTCTTTTTTAGACCAATTTGGGACCGAAAAATTTCCTAAATTCAATTACCCGCATGCTAGATTCCATTGGCCTATGCATATTCAAGTCCCTTCTGTTCGTTCATTATCTGCTGCTCCACTGAGTAGCAGCTAGTGAACAAATGGCCGGGGCTTGAGTACGGATAGGAAAGTTGATTATGTCATTCAAGTAAAATTCGCAAGTTTTTCTGTCCCTTACCATGGTTATGAGGCATATGTAATTGTAGTGAGCAGCGGAATCTTGTGCTTAGGTGTACAAACTAATTGAGCACAGACATAAACGACCAATGCGAGCTATAGAATATAGGTAAGTTTTCAGAGAGATCTAGTCGGACGACTGTTTACACTCACGGCCAAGTAAGAAAAGTTGAAATGGAGACGGAGATGTCGTTATAGGTGTATGGGTATGTTTTGTACTACCGGTACTTTTCACATTTTGTTTTATTTGTTACTTATTCAGTGCAGTGGCATAACTTTAAATGTGTACGTTATATACAGAGTGACCCACACTGGGTTGTGTTCAACATTTTGTTAGTTTTATTAGTAAATATTTATGTTATTTGAGTGCTAGTTTTTATTATTTTCCTACATTACTCCCAATTTTTTAATTTCAAAGTGCAGATCTTGAAGTGCCTTTCGTGTTGGTTTTAAATGTCTTTCAAATCTATGTCTCATAATCGTACATAATAAGTGTATAATAGTATTAATATAATTCTAACACAATTACTTACTTACTAAATACTCACGTTTTAGTGCGCAATAAACAGCAACTAAATATTACAAAGAAACATAATACACATAAATTATAGACAAACAATAGTAAGTTAACTACTATGACCAGCGGTTTGTTTCTAAGTAACTGTAATTACTGTCAGTAATTACTATTGGAGATTATTTTCAACCAAATAGTAGGTACTACATATTGCAATTTTATTTGTAAACCGGCAATTTTAAACTGCCCTCTCATTTTCGTCACTTTTACTTTGAATTACAACATTGCAAAAATAATATTAACTGTTATTATTTCGTTTGATATAAAAGCATAACGTAGTACATCAAACATAACTAATAAGCCAGTTTTTTTTTCAATGGGTTTGCTGTACCCAAGAAAGTAAGAACTGGATGTAACCATATGGATATATGGCATAGATTTATTATTTTTCTTTTATGGCATGATGGTTCTACAACGATAAACCCAGCTAAAACTATAGCTTACAAAATTCTTTATGAAAATTTACAATTCGGTTAAATTGGTTAAATATTCCTCGAAATAAAACATAGTAATAATAGACTAATAATACTAATCGGGTGTACTTATCAAGTACGAAGTTTGAAAAAAAATTAAAGAAAAATGGTTTATTTAACTAAATCATGTGATCAAGAAATATTCGAATGGTAGCCGTTTTGTGAATATAGGCAATAAATAATAAAAATGCGTAAGATAACCAACTGATTCACTTTTCTGTACACAACTCTGAGTTGCAGAAAAACCGCACAATAAAATAAAAAAGCCAGTATTAGCGGTTGTCAACGAACAAAATATAGGCCTACAATTCCAGAAATGGATACAGTCGTATTCAGAAAACTACACGAAAAAAAAAAACGCAACTATAACGCACGAATTCATTCAACCAACCAACAACAGTACAGAGACCGGCTGCTTCAGTAAATTATTGTTCTGTATAATGATCTCTGTATTTTTAGGCCATAAAAACCAAAACATATAAAATTATTTGCCTCGACGTGGTTTACAGTAGCAAAACTGATTCTCCAATCTTTTTTGAAAATTGATTCAATGCTTACAAAGGTGTGATACACAAACTTCCTTTGTACACTTGTACAGCACGGTGAACAGGGTATGTCAGGTAAATATTTTGATGTTACCGGACAGAATATATTGAATATTTCACGAACTAAGCGAATATGGAAGATTTTAACACCGGTAAGCAGCAAGGATGAGCCGCAGCCGAGGAGGGCAAGACCAATGCTGATGGCACATCTCTACGGGCAATGGCACACAGGCTACTCGGCCGCGCGACAAATAAGTGCGACTCGATCGCTATGTACAAGCGACCGAGTCGCGCGACACAGCAGTGCGTCTCGGTCGTTTGTACACGCGACCAAGTCGCACGACATAGCGTCGCATTGCCTCCAGGGACAGACAATAAATTTGACAATAGTGATATGGATACCGAGGCAGAAACACTTCTTGATATTGTCTTTTTACGACGTCGTCGCCGGTGTCGACGTAGGCAGTGAGTATGGATGCATCCAATAACTGCTGAACGCTTGACGTGTGGACAGTGTTACACAATTATGAGTGAGCTAAAAGATTACGGTTCCAAATTTTTTAACTGTTTCAGAATGAGTGCCAAATCATTCAACGATCAGCTATACGTACTTTAAGCTCACATTGAAAAGGTAGATACTAACATGAGAAGGAAGTGTAGGCCTCCCTGCTGAGGAGTAACTTGCAATTACATTAAGGCCAGTATTAGCTTTATGCATAACATGGGTGTTATAAAATCGCTTGGGACATTGGACTGAAAAGCACGTCGTTTCCATGCAGGACAAAACATTGTAATTGTTGTACTAGTAGTTAAATAAATGTAAATTACACATTATAAATTCATAATACCTTGATCTGTCGTCGTTATGATCGTTCTTATCAGCGGTAAAGCTGCATCGTTGTACGGTAAACTGACACATTTATATTACAATGCACCATAACTAGCTAACAATGCTTTTTATTGAATCAACGCCTTAATTCAACAGTGTGATATGTGAAATTAGAATTTCCTGGCAGAATTCCATTTAATTAGTAATACACTTTACAGGACAGCACATTTTTACCTCTAAACAACGATAACCGCATCACATTTTCACCACTGAAGTGACCCACAAAGAAGTACCAACACAACTGATTGCCTGTGTATATTGCTGGTGAAATATTGTACTGTGAGTATATGTTATACGAATGATGGTTTTGTGATTGTCAGTACAAGTTTTCACAGAAGTTTGATGTAGCTGAGCTCGGAGACACAGCTGAGGAATCTGATGTTGTCGACCCAGTAGATAAGACCTGACTCTGCAGAAACTGCAATTGCGCAGATCCAGAAAATGTATGTTGCACGTACTTGTCCATCTGATTCGTGACTGATGAGAATTGCTGATGGTATTCTCCAAAGGTGGCTGCATTGTCACGAGCACTGGGGTGTTTGTGAGAATAATACGGCGGTGCTGCAGTGGCCACTGGAGAGTGATAAGGATGGAATGTAAGAAGAAGTAAACCGACAACTGCTGGTGCATTTTTAGGATGCTTATAAATTCGCCTTGAACGTCCAGTTTCACAAAATCAGGCAGACGTTTGAAGTACGGCAGCGGGCTCAATAGGAAGTGTTTGTCACCATGTTAAGTTGTTCATACATTTCTTTTTTCTAAGTTTATTTCACGGACTGCAGGATCTCCAGTTCTCCCGCGTCTAATGATGTCTTTTTTCTATTCTTAGAAGGAGGGGCCGATGAAATAGATTGTGCTGATGCATCTGTTGAGTGAATGTCTGAAGTTTGCTGTTCCGTTGGTTTTGTTTCATATACTAGTAACAAGAACGTTAACGGTTTATAATATACATATTCTTTTCTTCCATCAGTTGCAGAACAAGACTTACTTTTCTTTTGTTTTGCAAGTTACCTCCTAAAACAATCACGCAGGTTCTTCCAACGCTTCTGCAGATCCACAGCTGTAAACAAACAGAATATATTTAAACATGCACAAGAATTGTATACTGTTTTATTTTACAGGTATCTTGCTACTGGCAATTCGTTCACAGATATCCATTACATGTTCCGGTGTGGAATTTCCACCGCACGCAAGCTTATCATACATGTATGTGACAAAATATGACAGCTTCAACATTATGTCTGTATTCCACAACCAACAGAGGATGACTGGCTTAAGACTGCTAAAGGTTTACAACAACGGGTCGATTTTCCGAACTGTTTGTAAGTAATAAACGGAAAGCACATAAGACTTATTATTCAGCCTGCTAATAGTGGGACATTGAATTGTTGCTATAAGAAACATTTTTCTACGGTGTTATTGGCGTTTTGCAATTCCAATTATAAGTTCCAATTTGTTGACGTTGGTTCTTACGACAAGGCGTCAAACTCAACAATCTTTAAAAATAGAGTGCTCTTTCAGAAGATGAAGGACAATACATTAAACCTCCCACATGAAAGGCCTATAACGAACAATAGAGAACCACTTCCTTTACCTTCGTAAGTGATGAAGCATTTGCCCTTTCTGAACACATGCAAAGGCGATATGGAGGTAAAAACCTGTCCTAGAAAAAAAAAAATTACAAATATCGGTCAAGAGCGAGACGCTACATCGAATGCACTTTCGGTATACATACTAATAAATGGCGTATCTTTCATAGGCCATTGTATGTTAAAGTTAAGAATGTCAAATGTATTGTTAAAGCGTGTTGCAGATTACATAATTTTATAAGAGAATGGGATGGTGTGGACTTCAGGAGCACACTGAATGTCATGGGACTATATGAAGGTGAACAAGTCACACACACAGGCAACAAGCAGTCAGCTTTAACAATCCGAGACAAATTCTCTGATTACTTTTCTAGTGACGAAGGATCGGTGTAATGGCAATATGAACTGCTATGAATAGCAAAATCTCTGTATATTTCAATACATCCTGCAACTAAATCTACACAAAAAATGTGTGTGTTGTTTGCATATGTGATATTTCCATGACAGGTGACAGTATTACAAGCACAATATACGAAAACAATTATTTAAATTATTTAAACTCCTCTTTTCTGCAACACTGTTTCATACACAACATGTATTACATTTTATTGTGACGTTCCTTTCATAACGTTGTATTCATTAAGTAATATTTTGTGAGAAGATTTTATTTTACTGCAATACAAGGCCTAATTTGTATATAGTGTTATGGTAACTGTCTACGACGATATCTATAATGTTTACACTGCCATTTCAGACGTAAATAAATATATACAAAAATCTGTTTAAATAATTGGATAAATCATTTTTTACGCATATTGCAAACATACCTTACTTTTTAATAACAGTGAAAACATATGAAATGATATATGCATGATATTTATGTGCATTATCCAAGGCTTGGAAATTTTCAGTAAATATTTCGTAAAGTTCATCCCAGGCCTTTGCTTTTTTACACTTATTACTCTAACCGTCAAACCTCACGTCCCAAAGCTCTGGCCTTGATTCTATTTCAATTATTAACATGTCGCAATCAAACGCCATCACACCACGCGCCAGGTTCGCACGTACAGACTGCCGCCAGTGGACTAAACCACGCTGCGATCAGTCTCGTCCTCTGGCTGCAGACGTTCAGTCGCGACGCTCGTAAATCGCCCGTGTGCAAGGCTCCTGCCCACAACCATGCTTATTCCTTCTTCGCGACTCAGCCGTGTGCCATCGTTCTACTAGTGTTACCAAATTGAACTTGCAATGTCCTATACCAACATTTTTTTGTCGAAAAATATCTTTACCCCCATCCGTGCTATACACAACTCCCCATCTTCGCCTGTAATGTCAGTGTTCAATTGTGTAACTGTATAGCTCTATTATTACGTCATTGGCCGCATAAAACTAGCCGCCATGACGATCACGAATTAATTGAATTAATAATGCAACCAACAATATTGCAGGCGGATATGACATCAAGGTTCCCAACATAGCAACATAGTTGCCAACATACAAATTGATGGCGCGGCAAATTTAAATCTTGTGTATTTTGGGTAGTATATGCTTTTTTTCTTAATAGCGTCTTAACAGGTTAAATCGTTTATACTCACATGACATGGGATATTAATAACTGTTTGCAAAATGCATTGCGTTGATTTGCGTGGTAGAAGATTAAAACATAATTTGTTTTTGTTGAAGAGTGGTTAAAAAAAATTGACTGAAGAGAGAACTAACGATTGTATTTGAATTTATCTTCGATCCTACTTAGACAATCTCAGAATTTTTTTATTATTTTTTTTTTACGTGGAGGTCAAAGTTGGTTTGAAAAGTTGTTCCCTCTAGATATGTAAATTCAATTTAAGTTGAAAAACATGGTTTTCTGCAAAACGATAATACAAGAAACTTGGAATACAGTATTTTATGTCTGCATTGATACTGTTAGCGTACAAACTTTGTATTAATTTATTATTATAAATTTTCTTCGAATCAGCGAGCGAAGAAAATCCCTAGGCAACTTATAGTAGACAATACATCTAAGCGCTGCGTTGTGCATAAAACCGTGTCGTCGTAAGGAGCGATCCTAATCTGCTATCAGGAATTTTATAACTGTTTGAGATAGCCTTTCTGACCGGGGTCAGAGAAGCAATGTGAAAGATTCGGCGTGACGCGAAGCCATAGTAAACGGTTTTGCAATAGGATATTCTCTCTCCCTTCTTTGTAGTTAAATGATCAATTGTGATGACTTGAACTTTAGTATTATAACCTTCATGGAAATTTGAGATGGTACGGCCATTTTTAACTCAACTGAATTAATTTAAAATTATGTTACTGTTGATATGTAGCAATCGATTATTTTTATTCCCACTTGGGGACGGGAAGTAAATGAGCTCTCTCTCCCTCTTTTTTGCCTTCTCTCTCTCTCTCTCTCTCTCTCTGAACCTCTACCTCTTTCACTATATACACTATATACTGAATCAAAGGTCGAGATTTTGGGAAGGGATTCCTAACGAATAAATAAAGAATAATACGTACGAGGCACTTAATATCGGAAATGGTTACGAAGGCATTTATTAGCTTAAAAATTGTATCTTAAAAAATTGGAACCAGAACGATGTTTATTTTCTATTGTGTGGGAAATTTGTTATGCGTATTGAGACAGTCAAAATGTGAAGAAACCACCGTTGAAACTTCCACGCTTCGCTAAATAACCGGGGCAGCCACACTCTAATTCCTTAGAATTTATTTTTCTTGCTATCAGATTTTATGAAAATTTAATGTTATGTTTTACAGCAGTTGATCCTTAGAAATAGAAAATACATCAAAAACATAGAACGTAGCTTTTACAAAAACAAATTGGACACTTATGTTTTTGTAACGACAATGATATACCTGACATTTAGGCAAAAACAGCTATTTCCGCTACAGAATAGCCCACAAAAATCTTGCACTTGCATTTTATTATATATATATATATATATATATATATATATATATATATATATATATATATAGCGTGGACAATTTCAGAGGAGAGAAGTAGAACAATGCAATAAGGATGTATATAATCCAAAATACGTTTCAAAGAACATGAGATCATTCGAACGAGGACCTACCTATCAGAGCACAAATGTGAGCTTTTCACCCCCATTTCTCCTCTTCCAAATACCCGAGGGGTATGGAGGAGGCACGCAAGAAATCTTAAGCAGGGAATCATTATATTTTATTGCATACTACGACGGTACGCTAAAAATATACGTATGAATTATTATTGAAACATTTTTAAACAGACGAGCTCTCTCTCTCTTTCTATATATATATATATATACATACAAATATATATGTGTGTGTATGAGAGTGTGTATGTGTTTGTGTGTGAATATAGAAACATAGAAACACTTCCTGAAAGGTATGCCTGAAAGAAAACATCTAAATTAGTGAAGGGTACCTGTAATGCTATTTTTACACACTGCAATTGCGATCGACACCGTATACACCGTATCTTTGTAGTTTTCTGTGCATCATACCAGAAGTAACAAAATTCGACCGGGAATTCGAATATGTTGCTGGTCCCGTTTGGTAGGTTATTTCATAACCTAGATAGACGACATTTATGCTGTTACGCAAGGCCGAGAATATGGACCCAGGCAGCAAGACTGGAAAAAATTTGATCCAATAACTTCCGCGTGCGCTGTTATGTGATTTCAGAGACGTATCACTGCCTAGGATTCTGACAAAAATAAGAGACCATGTATTATGTGTTGTCCTTCACCTCATATCAAAACCCCCCTCCCCCGTAAATAGACTCAAGACCTTGTTAAAGGGTAGCAAAACAAATACTCTCATATCACAATTAAATTACAGTTCGGTTAGGACTATAATAATAATAATAATAATAATAATAATAATAATAATAATAACAACAAAAATAATAATAATAAAAATAATAATAACAGAAAATATTTTGTTATCAACATGCTCCTGTTCTTGCAGGATCGAGTTTGCTCCAGCAAGTGCTCCAGACCTGGGTGCAGATCTATGGATGTCCCTAAGAAAATGCAACAGATTGACAGCTTCTACAAAAAGGATTACAATGAGCAGACTGCATTCTTGAGTGACCACATCAGCATTGGCGAGCCCAGAAGGAGAAGATCTGGGAAAACGGATGCAACATCAAGCCGTACGTCTTCGTTTTCTTATTATGTGAAAGTGAACGGTGAGTTAATGCAAGTATGCCAAAAAACATTTTGTGACACTTTTCAAAT
>PNEQ01115672.1:0-10370 GCA_003012365.1 Medauroidea extradentata
ACAGTTGGCACTACCTCCAGAACCATCGTCATATATGGGAAAGCACCCTGCGACACCAACACTCGGGACCATGCCGCGTGCGCCTCCAGTACAACACGTCAGGTGCACTGCATGTATGCTACTGACGACATGACAGTTGGCACTACCTCCAGAACCATCGTCATATATGGGAAAGCACCCTGCGACACCAACACTCGGGACCATGCCGCGTGCGCTTCCAGTAAAACACGTCAGGTGCACTGCAAGTATGCTACTGACCACATGAAAGTTGGCACTACCTCCAGCACCATCGAAGTCAATAACAACACAATATATAGGCAAGGCGTTATTATTCACTCACATCGGTCTCCCAGTACAAAATGCAATCCTGGCGATGGCTGAAGCAGTCCATCACCTAGCCCGTCCGGTACGCAACGCTGCAATAATCCTACGTGTTGGGAAGTAGAAAAATTAAAGTATATAAGCCCCTTGGCGCGGAACGAATCGACAGGGGTGAGGGGTTAACCCGGGCGCTGAAGTTAACATGTTTGGCCTGCTGTCTTCGTTTCCCAGTTCCTCGTCCCTCGGGACACAGTGATATTCTCCCAGCAGCTTTAAATTACTGCCTATCAGGGCTGCTGCAGGTGTTTGGCCGATTGCTGCGTTCACTCGGCAACGGAGTGTGATGGGTGCGGCCGGCAGATGTTCCGCCCAACTTTCATGTGTCCGCCCCACACGGATGCGCATTTGCGTTTTCTGCTCTTGGTTCCGCCGCTCCGTGGGGTTGGCACGTGGGTGGTAAATGGCTGTAGTATGGTGGTGCACGCCTCACTTCTCGCAAGCATCTCTCCACATCCGGCCGATGAATTGGGAGCCATTGTCCGTTAGCAGGACCTTGGGGTATCCCCAGCGGACGTACATTTCAGCATTTAAAGTCCTGACCAGTGCTTTGACTCGCGTGCTCGCTATCGCGTAGGCCTCCGTCCACCGTAAGAACAAATCAGTCACCACCAAGATGAACCTCTTTCTGCCTGTGGATCGGGGGTAGGGTCCAATGATGTCAAGGGCCACTGTCTCAAATGGCTCGGTGGGTATGCGGGGTTGTTGCTGTTGCTGGCCGTCGGGGCATCTCGACTTGTAGCGGTTACAAACATCACACTGTCGCACGTACTGTCTCGTCGCGCGGTTCTCCGCGGGCCAGTAGAATGGTTTCACGATGTTTCGTTGTGTTTGGTGTGCGCCGGGGCGGTCGGCGAATTGGCTGTCGTGTGCTTGCTGTAATACTCTCGTTCGCTCGCTCTCGGGTACAAACAGCTTCCACGGTCCTTCATGCGCAGGGGGGTGGCTATCTACTAGCCCGTCTACCACTCTCCAGTGGTCTACTATCCCGTTTTCGCAATCCGCGCGCTCCTGCTGGCACTGTGGGCAGCTTTGTTGTGCCGCTACTACTTGTTCGTGTATCCAGTTGACGTTTTCCTGGCGCTCCTCCGCCATGAGTTGGTACAACTGCACCCCTCCCTGGCGTGGGTGTTCCGGTGGTAGTATCTCCTCCCAGTCGTTCTCGTCATACACTATGACATCGGGGCGGGAGGATCGCGATAGCGATTCGGCCAGTTGATTTTCCTGACCAGCCACGTGCTCGACTTCGTAGTCGTATGACTGCAGGGTCATTGACCATCTTGCTAACTTGCTGCGCGCGTCTCGCATTGTTTGTAACCAGACTAGGCACCTATTGTCGGTATGTAGCACGAACCACTGGTATTCCAAATAAGCGCGGTAGCGCTTCATTGCCCATACTACTGCGAGGCATTCTTGTTCGTTCATGTGATAGTGGCTCTCGGTTGGGCCGAATTTCGCGCTCGCCTAGTCTATCACGTGTCGTTCTCCTCGCTCACCATACTGGTATAAAACTGCGCCTATTCCCTCCTGGCTCGCGTCCGTCTGTAAATACAGTTTGCGTTGGTAGTCGTAGTGTGCCAGGGTTCCGCACTGCGCGAACTTCCTTTTGACTTCCTGGAACACCTCCTCAGCCTCGGCAGTCCATACATATCGTTTCTGTGGTGACAATAGTGCGGTTAGGGGAGCAGTGATCGTCGCGAAGTCTTGTATGTGCTCTCTCAGCCAATTAATGAGCCCGAAAAACTTACGCAGTTGCTTGCGCGCGGTGGGCGGTTGGTGTTCATTGATCAGGCGCAGATGTTCGGCGTTCGCTTTCATCCCTTCTTCACTCACTACATTTCCCAGAAATTCTACCTCTCCCTTGCCGATTTGGCACTTCTTGACAGCGTACGTTAAGCCATTGATGGCAAGCCCCTCTAGCACGAGTGACAAGTGGGTTAGGTGTTCCTCACAAGTTCTGGACCAAATGAGTACGTCGTTCAGATAGGCCATGGTGAATTCGCCCAACAGACCCTCCAGGACCTGGAACATCATGGTCGGAAATGTGGCGGGAGCGCCCTGCAATCTGAAGGGCATGGCACAAAACTGATACTGGCTGCCGTCGGGGTCCGTGAACGCTGTCATTTCCCTGTCGCTCTGGCGCAGCGGCACTTGCCAGTAGCCACTGCGCAAGTCAAGTGTGGTGAATATTGAGGCATGGCCAATGGTGTTAAGCGGGCTCCTCATGCCAATATACGGCGGGGCCTGGCTCTTGGTGGCCTGGTTGACACAGTGCATGTCCACACAAAATCATAGTGTGCCGTCCTTTTTAGGCGCTTACATGATGGGCGAATTGTAGCGACTGTTTGCCGGCTCTATCACACCGTCCACAATCATCTCCTGGATTTGTTTCATTATAAGCTTTGCCTGATGGGGAAGATAGCTCCTAGGGGGTGTGTATATAGGTCGGTCGGTATTGAGCTGAATCTGATGTTCCGCACCGCTGTGCGCCTCAGCTTGTCACCATCAGCGAACACCTCGCGCCTCTCGTCTAACAGTCGCTGGAAGGCTGCCTGGTGCACTGGTGGTACACTATTAGAGATGTCGCTCAACTGCACTGCATGTGGTGGGTCGCCAGTTCGATGCCCGATCCCATAGGCCGTGCTGCACTCGCTCGTGCCAAAGTGTATCCATCGTGCTGCAGCCTCTACTACTGTGTTTTGTTCCGTGAGCCTGAGCCAGGGTAGGCCCAATATGACATCCTCCCTGAGCTCCGGTGTGACTGATGCGGTTGTGGTTGTCTCAAGGTCGCATATGCGGATGGTAATTGTGGCTTGGCCGATGGTTACACACTTCCCAGTCCGGGTGGCTAGTTGTACGGCCTGATTTACACAAACAACAGTTCGGTTGGTAACAAGTTCGGGTCGGACAAAGTTATGTGAGGCCGCGGTATCAACAATGCCATAGCAGTGGAGATTGTTGACGTTAACCGGTATTCTCAAAGACGGGTGGTGTTATCTGTATATCTGGTTGAGTAAGGCTGACTGTGGAGTAGGTTCAGGTTTGTTTACATTTGACCGCGGGTTGCCGGGAGCGTCAGGCCACGTAACCACTACTGGTGGTTTCCCGGCGGGTGGCTACTCATGTGGCTATTTCGCCTGTCGTGCGCAGGCGCGTTAGGGCAGTCTTTGTGCCAATGCATTTGGCGGCCGTCACAGTATCGGCATGGGTATCGTGGTGGTTGGCTATAGTCCGGCTGGAATGGGCGGCTAGGTACATGGTTGTCAACACTCTTAGGAGTAAAGTGGTCACTCTCATACCTGGCATTTTCCCTGCGTGGTCGTGTTGCATCACCTGTTGTTGTGTTGCCCACGTGGCTGACAGCTGCTGGTCGCTGTGGTCGCGGCGCTGCCAGCTGGAGCGTCTGGCGCTTGAACAGGGTTGCCGCTCTGATAAACTCACTCGCACTGTAGTGTAGCAATGGCACCAATGAACTGCGGAAATCGGGTCTTGCTGTTTCGATAATTGGGTGGTTAAGGTGTGTTCCCGAATTGGAGAAATTCAATTGCGGTCGTGCATCTCCCTGTTTGAGGTGTCGGAGCGGTGCCACGCTCTAGTATCCGAAGGGAGTAACCACGTACACACTCGCAGGGGTGCGATGTTGCTTCGGGGCTCGTGAGTATTGGTGGGCACTACACCAGGATGGGTTCCTTGGCCTCTGGTGCTAGCTTTACGCTTCAGTGATCCCTCAGCACAAAAACCTCTCACACCCAAGTCAACCTGCAGCCTCCTCGTGGTGCCACCGGATCTTAGAACCGATGCAGGGTCTGGCATGCGGGCCCTATGCATCTCGGCTCCTCAGAGCTGAGAAAGGGGTATCTGCCTTGATGGATTCTCCGATAGATGACAACAAGGAGAAACCACTAGGTGGGGCATTAGACTACCTAGTGTTCAGGCTGTTGGGGCCCAAAAGCCCTGGACTCCAAGTGGGAGACTGAGGGTAATGGTAAAGGACAAACCTGATGCAGTCTGGGAAACAGGTCCCATGCCCGGACCTACGGGTTGTAAGTGAGTCCCCCTGGTGAGTACTCCAGGTAATAAGGAGTACCCTGTGGGATCCTTTAGTACCACAAACGGTCAGGCTGGAAAACCCACAAAGGCCATGGAAATTAGGTAGTACTATGGACGACCAGGTTAGCCCCTCGCCATCTGCCGTGACTGGTCAGGGTTGGATTCGCAGTGGTGGTGGTTGCCTATATGCTGGACAGGCCTGGAGGGGACCCTCCCCTGAGAAAGGCCGAAGATTATTCTGCGAAAGTGACAAGGAGCAGGCCTGGTGAGTCTGTTAGGGGTAAGATGGGCCCCGACTCCAACCAAGAGGAGGCTGAGATAAGGATCTCAGTCGGGGGATAGGTAAGTGGGCGAGATCCGGGGATGGGTGGACCTTGGCTCTCTCGCTAGCTTCTGTCTTCCTTTGGTAGGTGTATGGAAGCGCAGTTCTGTGTTCCGTGAAAGGGTTCGCGCAGTCCCAACAGACTGTTAGCTAAAGTACACTGCGTGGCAGAGCGTGACCTCTTCCCTCGCCCATGGGGGCCGGGCGCCGGGACGGCCTAGGCTAAGAGGCACCGTTAACAAAGAAAACCACGGTTAATGCTGTGAGTAAAATTGTATGTTTCGATAATTGCTGTGAGTACCTGTCGGTCTGTCAGGTGCGTTTGATATTTTCAGAGCACATGTTACTTCCGGGACACGAACGCGGGTAGAGGCTCGTTTCCCTGTGGCTCTACTGCTAAGCGGCTCTGGGCTTGCAGTGACCCAAAGGTCTCCCCATACTGCGCTATGAATAAACTATGGAATTCGTGCCATGGCATCCCGTATCGCGTCATGTTACACCACCATTTCCCTGCTTGTCCCACCAGTTGCCTACCCACACACTGCGCCCATTCGTCGGGTCCAACACCGTACTTCTGGAGACGTTTGGTGCAGTCTGCGACGAAGTCGGCTGGGTCCTCGCTCGGTAATCCTGCGAACCAAAGCAGCGACTGGAAGTGATGGGGTGTACTCCTGACGGTTGGTATAACTGTTCCTGGGTTCGTTTCCCGTGGTGTACCCGCAAAGCTTGTCGGACCCGTGACAGTGGGTGGAAGCGTGATGTTCTGTATCATCGCAATGGTAGTTGGCGGCGCTTGGACAGTTGTTCGTGGCGTTAGGGTCCCGATAACTGGGGTTGGTCCTTCCTGTGACTGAGAGGGCCTATAGCTGGTGACAGCTAGGCAAACGTAACATACTAAGCCCGCTCCTACTACAGTGGCCTGTTCCTCTGCAACTAAGCACTGTGCGTGTGTTTTGCTTCTGCAGAATTTACAGGTGAGGGGGGCGTGCCCAATCTCGCGACAACGCGGACGTTTACAGTGTCCCGTGGTCCCGATAGCAGTTGTTTCCTCGTCTCCTTGGTTGCTAGTACTGTCTGCACGGGCACCGGTCTTGTGAGTGTTGGCGGTGTCACACTGGTCGTATCGGAACAGTCCCGTTAGCATTCGGACGGCCTCGGTAGCAGAGACACATGGTATTTCCGGGCGTAACTCTCACACTGCGCGGTACAAGGTCCGTAGTGTCCGCACATCATGCTGTCACACACATTCACTTTGTCTACCTCACACTTTGTTGTTGTTTTCCAGTAATATTGTTGCGCGGCGCAATAGCACACGGCCGTGGGCGCGACGTGCGTCCATTTATTCGCGTCTTGCAGTAATTTCCCGCAGTACGTGCACGTCTGTGTGGAGATGCCATCGGGCCATATCCGCAGCAGCTCCTCGCGAAAATCGCGGAAGGAATCCTGCGGTTGCCAGCTCGTGTTTACTGTCTTTAAGCAACACTTGTGTTCCGCCGGATTTTCTGGTATTTGTCCAAGACAGTCATTGCAAACGTGGGCGACTTTGCCATTTTTGCTGTAGTACACCATGGGACAGTAGCGCGATAACAAGGTGGTGGGAGCCCGGCGCAGTTGCACGGTCCTGGACGTGCGGCATGGTGGTCAGCTGTCGTTCCTCAAGGTCACCGGTCTCGGCGCGGCAGTCTCGCTCGCGCATCGCGGGAGGGGAGGTTGTCTCGGCGATCGATATTTCGGGCGGAGGGGTGGTTGTCCTTGAGCTATCTCTGCCACCCACCTAGCCGGCAGGCGTAGGGGTGAGGGGATGGATGTTGGAATGTTGGCGAAAATGGCCGCCTTCGCGCACTCTTCCCTCCACGTCACATACAATGGCAACCACGTGGCCATGGCGTGCCCGAAATGTCCCGTTCACACGCACTGTTCACTTCCCAAATGTCCCGTTTGCGCGAAATGAAGTGCGTACATTACTATGTGACTTGACGGTGCAAATTGAAGCCCTTAGTTGCGGCCCCACTTGACGGGGACGAGGGTGGAGGAGATGTCGATTATGAAAATACTAGCGTGCTTTAAGAGCGTTCCAGACTAGGCGCCAGCCGGTTAGCGGAGAACCGGCACTCTAGTGTTACGAGTGGAGTGGTCTCAAGGTCGTGTGGCCGACGGCCGGCTTCAAAACTCTCCTCGTCCTCCGCCGTTCTAATTACTCTCGGGGATTGTTGTGGCCCTCCCCACGCTCATATCCACACACACACAATGCACTCGACAGGGATTTCGGGCACGTGTACACCCATATAAAGTTACGTAACCGGGTTGTAGGGTCCCGTGCCCTGAAACACCGTGACCGACGAAGTCAATAACAAAAAATATAGGCAAGGCGTTATTATTCACTCACATCGGTCTCCCAGTACAAAATGCAATCTTGGCGATGGCTGAAGCGGTCCCGGACCTAGCCCGTCCGGTAGGCAACGCGGCAAAAATTCCACTGGTGGGAAGTAGAAAAATTAAAGTATATAAGCCCTTGGGCGCGGAACGAGTCGACAGGGGTGAGGGGTTAACCCAGGCACTGAAGTTAGCGTTCCAAAAGACGAAGAAAATAACTATTGCTGTGAAATGAGACAAAGAGATGCTGATGCCCGGGCGACCGGAGCCGAACTGCCTCGACACGCCGCCAGTAGTCAACTGCCGAAGCCTTGGCGGGCTCAGGGCGACCACGCCGCTGAGCGCGCCAAAAATTCGTTAACACATAAAAACACATGCAACATACAAAGCACTTGAAAAGCTTGTAGAAAATTTAGACTTGCTGATTAATGTCCAAAAGATTGTTTGGAATGTTCATATTCATATTTTAAAGAATTTGTGTCAGAAAATATTTTATGTTACTTGCATTTAAATTACCTTAAGAACAGAGAATTACTTCAATATGGTTAAATGAAAAATGTAGAGAGCAATGTTATTATAAAAAAAACGTATTTTAACAATTATAAGTTTTAAAGAAATTACGCAGCAGAGGTTGCCGGTTGGGCGAGTCCAACATGACGTTAGGCACAGGGGTGTTTCTATCTGAGTTTGAGGTTAGACCTGATATGTCTTTCCAAGGGGCTGATTTTTGGGAAACAAGGTTCCCCCTGGCCTATTACATTTCTTTATTAACTGCACAAGTGTCCACGTGGACTAACTAACACAGAACAGCCGCACTGACAGTTCGTGGTTCACGGCGTGTTTGTGGAATTAGGCTTGATGGGGCGTATTCCTAGCAATGGCTAGAGATGATGGTAATTTTGTCTACAGCTGAACGTTTGGTCTGAGTACGGGGGCAGCGTCGGGACGCCGTGGCATCTTGTGACCACGCTGTCAGGTGCGTTCCCATATGCGCCCGCAGTACTTCTTGCCAGGTGTGTTCCTGAATGCGTGGTGCACACGACGGGCTGTTCCGAGGGCGTGTGGCTTGGTCGGCGTCAAAATGTTTTGTCTATTTTTTCATAAATTTTGGTTCATTTACTTAATGTAATTTTTTGATGTATTCTTGTCTACATTGTACTAACAGTAATTTCGTGTCTTTTAATAATTTGATTTTATTCTGGATGTTTCACTACATTTTATTTTTCATTGCAGTCAATCTTTCCTTCACATGTTAGTTACGAGTAGATCTGATTCAGGCTGCAGTACCGTGTTCTGTGTTAGCCGGACGTGATCGGCTACATTTTGCATTCCTTAGCCGAAACTTTTTTTCTTTTCACTGTTTTTTGCTGCAGTGCGGACATTTGCTGTGTCAGGGCGTGTGTACTCTGCATGATTATCGTGTGATTTCGTCCTTTTTGTGCATGTCTGTCCGCATAAAAACCCCATGCCACCTTGTCGGTAGCCTAATACTCTAGCTGCCCCTGCCATCTATCTAAAGACGATCTGTTAAGTTGTGTTCTGCTGCATTGCTCCCCTCTTACAATCCTCCATTCGCTAACTTCATTGCCGCGTTGCGGCAGGACTCGACCTCGTTTACCAGCAGTGAACACGACATGATGTGTTGTTGCGGTGTTCGTGTCTTTCCGGCACACGTAGTGACGTAGATGCCCTAACCTTTTCATTTATATCATCATGTAGTCTACAAGAATAGTTTTTTTATTTTAATTTATTCTACAACTCCACATGTAGTTTTTGTTTTAAAATGTAGTGCTACGTTTTTCTGCTTCTTTCGTAGCCATCTGGTGAGTACCTGTCTTCAGAGAGTTTCTCTATTTGTTACTTATCATTAAAATTTTATTAATTTCGCGTTCCTAGCTTTTAGTGAGGGTCCAAGTGTAGGCCTCACATCCTTATGAGCGCTTTTACATCTCGGTTTGTTTCGTGCCTGTGGCTCGTCCCGGTGATTGAGCTAGTGGACTGGTGTGTTCGTCGCTGCTGAGAATGCATACAATCATCTCCATTCTCCAGCATTTTGTGAGGGATCTGTGTGTATACATCTCCGATTCCGTTTCACTCACCACCACTACGTTTGACGTCAGGACAATTAAAGGCTCGGCTACAATAGATGTCGCGTTACAGTAGCCCTCTACACAATAACACGACGCGATGTGACATGACGTCATACCAAACGAGCCAATCATAGTTACTTCGCTCACGATGCGCGACATCACGCGACATCTTACCAAGCGACGAGGCTGACTTGCCGCTCGGGCGATGTCGCTGATGACGTCAAAGACAACGTCCAATCAGAAGCAAGAATGCGAAAAATAGCTATTGTGATGTTTGTAAACAAGAGAAAAATAACGAGAGGGAAGGAACGAATGATGGAATATTAATTTAGCCACACATATTATATGTTTCTACCTGCCTCACAGGAACATAACCTGACATCCCGCCACATATTTTGCTTATGCTATATAAAAGGTGCTTATAAAAATTAAAGTTTCAAGTTTAAGCTTTTCGAAATTCAACCCGAGTTTAACTAGCCCATGTTCGAAAATTCAACTATGACATATCGGTCAATTACCGATCTAATATTATATTTAAATATAAATAAAATACAGTGTACAGAATGAACTATGGATGCAGCATTTGGCAAAATATTTATCACGTAGAAAATATAAATAAATCAAATCTAATCGACTAAACCTGCTCACGTAACTGAAATAACACATGAAAATAACGTACCGTACTCCTGCGAGTGAATTTTTGCAATTGCCCTATGTGGTTCACATGTCTTCACACAGATGGCAGGCCGTGTCAACTTCTCTTCCGCGAGCTATATCGCATCGCATCGCGTCATTGCAAAATGCACTGCCGGCGATGCTTTGCGATGTCGTTGGCTTTCGCTTCGTTGTGTCGCCACATCACGTCGCGTCGTGTAATTGTGTAGAGGGCTTTACGTACTGCCGGCGATGCATTGCGATGTCGTTGGCTTTCGCTTCGTTGTGTCGCCACATCACGTCGCGTCGTGTAATTGTGAAGAGGGCTTTACGTACTGCCGGCAATGCATTGCGATGTCGTTGACTTTCGCTTCGTTGTGTCGCCACATCACGTCACGTCGTGTAATTGTGTAGAGGGCTTTACGTACTGCCGGCGATGCATTACGATGTCGTTGGCTTTCGCTTCGTTGTGTCGCCACATCACGTCGCGTCGTGTAATTGTG
>PNEQ01115673.1:0-10370 GCA_003012365.1 Medauroidea extradentata
GTCCCTTGGGTACCTGTCACAAACCGTCGCTGTTACCACGATTCACTGACATGCATACAATATGCCTCTGGGAAAAATCTCTCCCATCACGTGGCCCAACTCTGTTAAATTCACTTAATTGAGAGTCCAGAAATCTCGTGGCGACGCTCTGACTGGAAGTTACGAGAATCATGTCGCGTTAGGATACAGTGAGTAAGTAGAACAATTCTGCTGGCAGTAATATTTATTGTTATCTAAGTGTTTACGAAACTCAACAACGGATACGGATATCGGAAAACACCCAGACGAAGCTTTATTGCAACATATGACTAAAGTGTCATAGAAATATAAAGTAAAGTTCGATGTGGCCCGACTTAAAAAAATTTACGGTGAAGGTGAGAGGATTTTTAACCATACCTCCTTTAACAACTAGGTCGTAAAGCCAGTGGAGGGTGAAGAGAGTTGAAGGGCAAAACAACAGCCATGTCCGAGCTGGGATTCGAACTCAGGACCTCTCGTACTGCGACCGGCGCCTAACGGACTACGATGTGGAGGCCGGCCAAACATTACCAAGTCGAAGTACTTCACGTACCACAACTGGTGCTCATTCGACTACGCTACAGAGGCCGGTATAATTGTTACTAAGTCGTAGTACTCATATACCACAAACCAGTGCGCAGCCGACTACGCTACGGAGACTGGTCTAATTGTTACTGAGCCGCAGTAATTCATGTACACAGGCTTTACTCATATTGGTTTGACGATATAATGTATGGCTTATATTTTTATGCAATGACTGGAATTTGATCGAACTCATTCGAAATCTTACATTATATTTAAAGAATGTGATTTATCGCGGATAAGTTTACTATTTGCTAGGCTTCAGTGTAATGTATTCATTTCCGACGCTTTTATTTCATTACTGGCAAGTCCCTATTTGACTGAGTCAATGATAATTCTGGCGCGCTACTACTGGACGTCTGTAATTCGTCTGTAAACAGCTACACTGTGTTACATAACCACCGGCCAATAATACATGACGCAGGGCGCTACACTGATTTGCAGAACACGCTGGCAGAAAACATTCTCACGACTTTTCACCATCTCTAATTATAATCATACACGGTTTTAAAGTTAAAATTCATACACAATCAGATTACTCTTAACTTCACAACTGCCTTAGCACTCTCGTCTCTAAATTTTTGTATCTATTTTTTAAATCATTTTAAAATGTGAAGCTTTTTTCTTAATAGTTTGTACAAATGGAGAAGAAAACAATCAACTTTACTTACATTTAATTAGATGCATTCAGTTAGAACACAATAACTGGCATTTTTCTATAACTGGTTCATAATTTTGCCGGTAACTTGTTACTCGAACCAACGTGTAATAGTAATTGAAATAATCGCAATATAATGAGTTACTGTTACTAAAGTGTATTCACCACGTTGCAACTCATTGGTTAAAAACAATGCGTCCCACAAAGAAATGTGGATTTCTGAGTTACATATAGTAGGAAGAGATAAATACTATCCAAATTGTCTTCTGACTCGATTGTATTGATGGTTTATTTACAACCACGTACTGTTGCACAACCAATTTGATGAAAGGCGACATTAGTTAAATATTTCTCAGTTAACGAATAGTAAATGCAGAAATAGTCTCCTCTTAAATAACGAGAGTATACCACAGGCTTTCAATATCTTGGCTTCTTTAGGTCACAACCATGTTATGTGAAACTTCCTTTACATATAACGTAGCACATACACATAAATTACGATTTTGAAACATTAAAGGTTTCGTGTTGCAGATTTAAAACTCTAAGTGTACTGTAATTTAGGTACGGAAGCTACACAGTGTTCATCAAATTTGTGATGAAACATTTATTGTGAAAACACACATATATGAAAGAAACATTTCTTAAAATTTCTCCCTACAGTTAGCTATTACTGTTCTTTGATAGGTACCTCTTCTGCAGCAATGGCAATTTTGTGTTGATATCTCGAATCCCGTACTATAATCGTCAAGGGTACGAGGTCTATTATGTGTCCAAGGTTCGTTCCAATAGAACTTTTACGAACAAGGCAATGAAAAGTGTCACAATTTCTGTCACAGAACTCACTAATTTGCACTTTAAGAAGTGTTTGTAACGTATCGGCTTTGGTATAATGCACGTTTATTAAAGGACTAATAATCAAAACGTTAATAGTATTTTAAAAGGGAAGTATTATGAGGTTTTAAATAACATGGATTAGATAGTAATCATGTACTAAACTGTCAGTATATTTAAGCATTTGCTTATCTAGGTAACAGGAAATAGGATTGCCTCTCACGTAATCTGAAACGCATTTGTACTATAACATTTTTAAGAAAATTAAAAAATGATACATTGAGGTAGTTTTAACCAGCCCAACACCATGCAACTCTATTAAAATGAAGCATTTATTAATCCTAGCTTTGTAAGAGCGGGAGTACTATTATCTTATTTCTCCTATGCCTTTTTAACAGAAAGAGTACGAAAGCGTTAACCGTCGACAATCAGTAAAGCGTTAAAAAACACATCGTTCTTTTCACCCGGAAGGAGGTTTTGTTCGCATAATGTTCCTCCCTCCAAACCCATTCTGACTAGTTGAGCCATCCATACCTAACATGTTGGACTAAACTGAGACTACGAATGTTATGATATTGGCTGCTAAGTGAGTCGTGATTTGAGTTTCATTGATTGTGGGATAGTTTAAATGGTGCGTGATGATCAAAGTCTGCAAATTCTCTAAAACCGAACATTTTCCTTAAAACATGTTGCATTTCCAAGGTCGGTGAATTTGTTAAGTACTAAAAATTGCTAACAATTCTTAGTTTTAAAGCTTATCCAGTGGAAAAATGTACATGATCAACACAATCTTCGTTAAAATAAAAATTAAAGGTCGAGCTAAGCTATGTACTTACAGGCACAAAATAAATGCAATGAGGAACACAGTCTTCCAGATAAGAACCAAGTGACATACATCACAGTAGTCTCAATAACCTGCAGAATCTGACTCTGAAAGTATTTACTGGAGTGTAAGTAGGCTGCTTTATTCCAGTCAGTTTACAAATAATTTAAACCCAAAGACGGCCAAATATAAATAGTTGAATTTTAAATAGTTTCAAAATTTTTCGAACATACTTCTTTGACGTTTATACAATAATAAGATTTACATAGCCATTATTTCTTGTTTCACATCCAAATTGGAAACATTTCTTTTAAGCCAATGATACTGTTTGTAAGTAATACGTGATAACTATTACCAATTTAAACAGCTATACGAGTTGGTTGGTGATAATTCCGTACATTCCAGTTCGAAGTTAGCAGAATTTCATTTGAATTTTTTTATTTGTATGATACACGAAATGCTTGCGGCAAAGTGAAACTGTCACAAGATATACATTTTGCTGACGGTATGTATATATTTTTTAAATTTTTATTGGCTGGTTTACAATTGGTACGTGTTTTTTACAGTTATTACCTTAACAGTATTGAGGAAATATTAATCATCAATATTACAATTCCATGACACCAAACGCTGCATCAAACTAACAATAACTTTAAATATTACAAAGAAGTTTGGAGATATGAAATAAACTTTTAGTTAAAACAAATAATTATTTCCGAAAGTACAATAATTTGAACGGTCATATGACAAAAATCAAACACATCGTATTCTCTATTTAAACTGTTGCATAGCAGAAAAAGGCGTAATTTCTCCGTAAACTTGTAGTGTTAGTGTGAGAGATTTCTCAAGTCTCCCAGCATGCCACTGCAATATTCTTGCTGAACTAATGTTTGTAAACCGACTCGAGGCAATTTAAAGAGGTTTTTATTTCATGTATTGTGACGGTGCATTGAGATTATTTAATGTCTTTCCGATAAATATGTTTTATCGGGGTACCCACTACTACATTCAATTGAATAGTTAACTAATATAATCTTCTGTTTTCCATGTTTATGTTTTTGAGGTTAAAATATTATCTTAAACACGTGTTCTGTACCTTCTGTACACGAATTTGTTTTTTACTGATATCAACAAACAATCCTGAACAGTAGTTAAAGACAGTACTAACATGTCGCACAAATACATTAGTCAGGTGTCTCAAACAGAAGTCGGCTGACTAGGTATTTGCTGATATTTTTATCCGTGTAAATATATTTGTCTTATGTATTTCCTAAGGGTTCATATGAATTATTATCATGATTTATTTCCGTGATTAGTGAGATATCATTGTGATATTTAATTTCTATAATAATGTGATTCAAACATCTTGTATTATACATTTTTTCTGAGTTTTAAAGAGCTTGTTTCGTACAATCCTGTATATAGGCCTATTGTGTAAATGCTACTTTCCGATATTTTCTCGTCCGCTTCATGAACACGACAGGATAGTAGTAACTGAATACCCTCTGCGTACAGGAATCGTTTTAATTACTTGAAGCATGATTTCTCTCCCACTATTCTTGTGCAATTTTAGTTTTTTAATTAGCATTCAAACAATTAAATAAATTTCTTAAAATAAATTGAAAATATTTTTTGAGCTTATATATTCAGTTTATACTAATAATAATTCTAAATAACAACTATTCAGTTTATGTTTTATTGAATGCCACGGAAGCGAAGAACTGCTGTATGGATAACGACATATTTATTGTTTTATAGCGCAAACAAATAGTAAATGTACAAATTCATTGCAAATGAACTGTAAAGAAGGATACAATCAAGTACGGCTATTTGCCTCGACAATAGCGGTAACTTTAAAGCACAGTTTTACTCACGTGCTTCATCCAGTAAACTTAGACTACAGTAAAATGTTTGAAACAGCTCTCCAGTTGAGAGCTTGGTACAGTTCGCACAGTGGGAGGTCAGTGGCTATTCGTTGTTGTGTCTTGCCGGCCTTCCTACTGGAGCGCTCTGAGGGAGGTTGGGAGGGGCGAGTACAGACAATGTGCCGAGAGTGGGGGCAGGCCCTTCTCCTCTGGAAACAGGGAAGAAGCGATTCGGAGAAACAAACATTCGTATAAGTGGTATACACCCTCCCTCGCATGTTTTCACTTCCCTCGCATGTTTTCACTGGGTGTATACCACTTATACGAATGTTTGTTTCTCCAAATCGCTTCTTCCCTGTTTCCAGAGGAGAAGGGCCTGCCCCCACTCTCGGCTCATTGTTTGTACTCGCCCCTCCCAACCTCCCGCAGAGAGCACCAGTAAGAAGGTCGGCAAGACACAACAACGAATACCCACTGACCTCCCACTGTGCGAACCGTTCCGAGCTCTCATCTGGAGAGCAGTTTCAAACATTTTACTCTAGTCTAAGTTTACTGGATAAAGCACGTAAGTAAAACTGTGCTTTAAAGTTACCGCTAATGTCGAGATAAATAGCCGTACTTGATTGTATCCTTCTTTACAATAAATTTGCAATGAATTTGTACGTTTGCTATTTGATTGCGTTAGAAAACAATAAATATGTCGTTGTTACCCATACAGCAGTTCTTCACTTCCGTTGCATTCAATAAAACATAAACTGAATAGTTGTTACTTAGAATTATCCTTAGTATAAACTGAATATCTAAGCTAATAAAATATTTTCGATTTATTTTTAGAAATTTATTCAATTGTTTGAATGCGAATTAAGAAACTAAAATTGCAGAAGAATAGTGACAGAGAAATCACGCTTCAAGTAATTAAAATTTTTTTTCAGTACGCAGAGGATAGTCAGTTACTACTAACCTGTCGTGTTGATTAAGCGGACAGAAAGTATCGGAAAGTAGCATTGATTTACACAATACATACAGGATTGTACGAAACAAGATCTTTAAAACTCAGAAAAAAATGATATTACATGATGTTTGAATCACATACAGTATTACAGAAATTAAATATCACAATGATATGTCACTAAACAAGGAAACTCACAATGATATATCACTAAACAAGGAAACAATACATGAAAATAATTCATATGAAACCTTAGGAAATACATAAGACAAAATATTTATACGGATAAAAATATCAGCAAAAACCCAGTCGGCCGACTTCTGTTTGAGACACCTGACTAATGTATATGTGCGACGTATTACTACTGTCTTTAACTACTGTGCAGGATTATTTGTTGATAACAGTAAAAAACAAAATCTTATACAGAAGATACAGAACACGTGTTTAAGATATTATTTCAACCTCAAAAACAAGAACATGGAAAACTGAAGGTTATGTTAATGAACTATTCAATTCAAACTAGTAGTAGATATCCCGATAAAACCTATTTATCGGAAAACATTATATTATCTCAGTGCACCGTCACAATACAAGAAACAAAAACCTCTTTCAACTGTCTCGAGTCGGTTTACAAACATTACTTCAGCAAGATTTGCAGTGGCATGCTGAGAGATTTGAGAAATCTCTCACACTAACACTACAAGTTTACGGAGAAATTACGCCTTTTTCTGCTACACAACCAGTTTAAATAGAGAATACTAATGTTGGTTTTTTTTACATGATCGTTCAAAATATTGTACTTTCGGAAATTATTATTTGTTTTAACTAAAAGTTTATTTTATATCAGCAAACTTTGTAATGTTTAAAATTGTTGTTAGTTTGATGTAGTGTTTGGTATCATGGAATTGTAATATTGATTATTAAAATTTGTTCAATACTGTTAAGGTAATAACTGTAAAAAAACACATACCAATTGTAAACCAGCCTATAAATATAAAAATATGTATATAACATCAGCAAAATGTATATCTTCTGACAGTTTCACTTTGCCGCAAATATTTCGTGTGTCAAAAAAATTAAAAAAGTTCAAATGAAATTCTGTTAACTTCGAACTGGAAAGTACTGAATTATCACCAATCAACTCGTATAGTTGTTTAAATTTGTAATAGTTTTCATGTATTACTTACAAACTTAAAATAAATGTTTTCAATTTGTGTGTGAAACAAGAAATAATGGATAGGTGAATCTTATTATTGTATAAACGTTAAAGGAGTATGCTCGAAAGATTTCCAAACTTTTTTTAAATCTACAACTAATTATTTTTGGCCGTCCTTGGGTTTAAATTATTTGTAAGATGACTGGAATAAAGCAGCCTACTTACATTCCAGTAAATACTTTCAGATTAAGATTTTGCAGGTTATTGTGGCTACTGTGATATATGTCACTTGGTTCTTATCTGAAAGACTGTGTTCTTCATTGCATTAATTTTGTGCCTGTAAGTACACAGCTTAGGCCGACCTTTAAATTTAATTTTAGCGAAGATTGTATTGATCATGTACATTTTTATACTGGATAAGCTTTAAAACTACGAATTGGTAGCAATTTTTAGTACTAAACAAATCCACCGACCTTGGAAATGCAACAGGTTTTAAGGAAAATGTTCGATTTTGGGGCATTTTGCAAATTTAAACTATCCCCACAATCAATGAAACTCAAATCACGACTCACTTAGCAGCCAATATCATAACATTCGTAGTCTCAGTTTAGTCCAACATGTTAATTATACAGATGGCTCAACTAGTCAGAATGGGTTTCGAGGAAGGGACATTATGCGAACAAAACCTCCTTCCGGGTGAAAGGAACGATGTATTTTTTTAACGCTTTACTGATTCTCGACGGTTAGTGCTTTCGTACTCCTTCTGTTAAAAAGGCATTGGAGGAAATAGATAATAGTACTTCCGCTCTTACAAAGCTAGGATTAATAAACGCTTCATTTTAATAGAGTTGCATGGTGTTGAGCTGGTTAAAACTACTTCAATGTATCATTTTTTAATTTTCTTTAAAATGTTACAGTACAAATGCGTTTCAGATTAGATGAGAGGCAATCCTATTTCCTTTTACCTATATATGAAAATGCTTAAATATACTGACAGTTTAGTACATGATTAGTATCTAATCCATGTTATTTAACACCTCGTAATACTTTCCTTTTAAAATATCCTTAACATTTTTTTATTAGTCCTTTACTAAACGTGCATTTTACATTTCTTACAAAGCCGATACTTTGAAAACTCTTCTTAAAGTGCAAATTAGTGAGTTCTGTAACAGAAATTGTGACACTCTACATTGCCTTGTTCGTAAAAATATATATTGGAACGAACATCGGACACATAATAGAGCTCGTACCCTTAACGATTATACTACGAGATACGAGATAACAACACAATATCGTCATTGCTGCAGAAGAGGAACCTATCAAAGAACGATAGTAGCTAACTGTAGGGTGAAACTTTTAACTTATGTTTCATTCATATATGTGTGTTTTCGCAATAAATGTTTCATCACAAGTTTGAAGAACACTGTGTAGCTTCCGTACCTAGATTACAGTCACTTATAGTCTTAAATCTGCAACACGAAACCTCTAATATTTCAAAATCATAGCTTTTGTGTATGTACTACGTTATATGTCAAGGAAGTTTCACATAACGCGGCTGTAACCTAAAGAAGACAAGATGTTGAAAGCCTGCGGTATACTCTTGTTATTTAAGAGGAACTATTTCTGCATTTACTATTCGTTAGGTGAGAAATATTTAACTTATGTCGCTATACATCAAAGTGGCTGTGCAACAGTACGTGGTTGTAAATAAACCATCAATACAATCGAGTCAGAAGACAATTTGGATAGTATTTATCTCTTCCTACTATATGTAACTCAGAAATCCACATTTCTTTGTGGGACGCATTGTTTTTAACCAATGAGTTGCAACGTGGTGAATACACTTGAGTAACAGTAACTCATTATATTGCGATTATTTCAATTACTATTACACGTTGGCTCAAGTAACAAGTTACCGGCAAAACTATTAACCGTTTATAGAAAAATGTCAGTTATTGTGTTCTAACTAAGTACGTGTAATTAAATGTAAGTAAAGTTGATGGTTGTCTTCTCCAATTGTACAAACTATTAAGAAAATTGTTTCACATTTTAAAAAATTTTAAAAATAATTACAAAAATTTTAAAACGAGAGTGCTAAGGCAGTTGTGAAATTAAGGGTAATCTGCTTGCGTATGAATTCTAACTTCAAAACCGTGTATAAATACAAGATTTCGAATGAGTTCAATCAAATTCCAGTCATTACTTAAAAATACAAGTAATGCACTATATCGTCGAACTAATTCGGAGATGTGTGTTTCTCTATATTGGTTAGGTTTTACTGTCACGGTGGGAAATCGTTGAATTTAATTTTTCTTGGCCGACCTGCGTACATGAATTACTGCGGCTCAGTAACAATTAGAAGAGCCTCCGTAGCGTAGTCAGATGAGCACTGACTTGTGGTACATGAAGTACTATGACTTAGTAACAATTAGACCGGCTTCTGTAGTGTAGTCGGATGAACACTGACTTGCAGTACATGAAGTACTACGACTTAGTAACAATTATACCGGCTTCTGTAGTGTAGTCGGATGCGCACAGGCTTGTGGTACATGAAGTATTACGACTTAGTAACAATTACGCCGGCCTAAAAAGTGTAGTCGGATGCGCACTGACTTGTAGTACATGAAGTACTACGACTTAGTAACAATTACGCCGGCCTATGTAGTGTAGTCGCATGCGCACTGACTTGTAGTACATGAAGTACTACGACTGACTTAGTAACAATTAGGTTGGCCTCTGTAGTGTAGTCGTATGAGCATCAGCTTATGGTACATGAAGTACTACGACTTAGTAACAATTAGACCGTCCTCTGTAGTGTAGTCGGATGAGCATCAGCTTATGGTACATGAAGAACTACGACTTCGTAACAATTAGACCGGCCTCTGTAGCATTGTCGGATGAGCATCAGCTTGTGGTACAAGAAGTACTACGACTTAGTAACAATTAGAACAGCCGCTGTAGCGTAGTCGAATACGCATTGGCTTGTGATACATGAAGGGCCTATGTAGCAAAGTCTGATGAGCATCAGCTTGTGGTACATGAAGTACTACGACTAAGTAACAATAATACCGGCCTCTGTAGCGTAGTCGAATGCGCACTGGCTTGTGGTACATGAAGGGCCTATGTAGCAAAGTCTGATGAGCATCAGCTTGTGGTACATGGAGTACTACGACATAGTAACAATTAGAACAACCTCTGTAGCGTAGTCGAATGCGCACTGGCTTGTGGTACATGAAGGGCCTACGTAGCAAAGTCTGATGAGCATTAGCTTGTGGTACATGGAGTACTACGACTTAGTAACAATTATACCGGCCTCTGTAGCATAGTCGGATGCACACTGGCTTGTGGAACATGAAGGGCCTCTGTATAATAGTCAGATGTGCATCAGCTTGTGGTACATGAAGTACTACGACTTCGTAACAATTAGACCAGCCTCTGTAGCATAGTCGGATGAGCATCAGCTTGTGGTACAAGAAGTACTACAGCTT
>PNEQ01115674.1:0-10370 GCA_003012365.1 Medauroidea extradentata
TCATTATATTTACTGGTTTTCAAGTTTTGTATGAAGTAAAAATATGCAAATTTTGACTTTGAAGTGACATTACGGGAAAACTAGATGAGCTAATTTTTTTCCGTTAGATGTTAATGTACTCTTAAGTAATGTCTACAAAACTAACACTATTTTATACAAATATAAAATTATGAATTTTTCCCCACTTGAACAACCTTAACGCTGTGTAACTCTGGACAGTTGTTTACTCATAAAGTTGGCAAATACCATTATCTAGGATTGTCATTGAGTATTTTATCCATTTTGGCTTCGAAAAAAAGGGTAGAAATCAATTTATGGTATCAGCGTTTGCTTATATACCAAACACTCTTAAAAATGAGAAATATAGTAAAATAAAAGCATCGCTTAACGACTTGGAGTCCTTAAGTTACTGATTTAACCAATTAGTGGTTGCCTAGAGTGAGACGATTCTTTGTGTAAAATTATTTTATTTCAATTCCGCCAATCGCTGAGCATACCTTCTGCCGTTACAAGCTATTTCGATATCTGCTCAGCTTGTTTAAGTTATGTCAGCTTAGTAATAACATTCAAAGAACTTTACACACATGTATAGGCCTACCCATTTCAGGTTCTCCATTCATACATATAGTATAGAATTTATTGGTTTGTGGCCATACGGCATTGCTCATGTTTTGTTGACCAAACTTGTATTGAAAGACAAAGTGACGAAATACAAAAAACGCAAAAAAAAATCACACAAAACAAAAGAAAAACGATCCCAGAGGCATTTTCTCTGTTGTACACTGTCCGCTATTTATAACTACTTCCATATTTTCTCATATTGGGAATCTGGTTTTTCTTTGTGTCTGCCTTTTGTGTTTGGGTGTTGTCAAATTCTTGACTTGACTGTATTCTATCTTTGGGATTCTTGCATATATATATATATTATATATATATATATGTACATATATATATACATATACATATATTTGTTTATTTAAAAAAACTGACGAAATTCCTCTGGGATCGTTTTTCTGCTGTTTTCTGTGATTTTTTATGCGTTTTTTTTTTACTTTGTCACTTAGTCTTTCAATACAAGTTTGGTCAACAAAACATGAGCGTGGGGTATTTCCACAAACCAATAAATTCCAATTGTAAACTCCCATGCAACAAACTTTTAAAAATATCATATATAAAGTATGTATTTACGCTGCCGGAAATGGCGAAAATGAGTGCTTTTGTGATTCTTTTCACATATATAAATATTGGCGCAATTTTTTTTATAAGGTAGGCCCTGTAGGCGTGTACAATACACCTTTGTATTTGATATTTCGTCATGTAACCACAGGGTCACCACTGAAAGCCTTACAGTTGTCGCCGAGTGGACTGCACGCCAGTTCAGTTATTTGCGCCTAGGGTAAGGTAGAGTATTCTACGAGTTAGAAAGAAAATGTGTTTTCCTTATGAGAAAGTTTGACACAGAGAAATTTTCTATCTCTAGTTGCGCTGCGGTATCTAATTATAGATAGGGCCACGGTTTTGTCGCGAAAAGATTTTTGCCTTACTTTGTTTCAGTGTCTCACGTGCACATCGGCAGTTCTGTTTCAAGGTTATTGGTAGCGTGTCTTTATTCAGACATGCCTCTCATTTTACTGCTACAATTAGAATAAGATTATTGTGACTCCGTACGTTTGTAATTCGCCAATGCAAGTGAGGGTAAAAGCACCCAATCACAGAAGATGTAACACAACAGCAGATGTGCACATCACGCATTGAAACCAAATGCTGCAAATATATTTTCGCCATAAAATCTTGGCTCTAATTATAGATTATCGTATATCGCGAACATATTTTGTGCCAACATACTCCCGAAAACACTGTAGTTAATTGCAACACATATAACTTAGTGATGTACATCTGACACAACGTAGCTGTCTGCAAACCAATACCAGACATCAGATATTACATTAGTGGGATTCTCATTGGCTCAATCAAATAGGGCAACAGTTCTACGTACAAGCGAAAGCCAGTAATCTTCAGGTAAGCTGAACGTGTGTTGAAACCCAGCAGTCAGTCAAGTTTTCCCGCGATGAACCAAAATCTCTACTAATAATATACGAAAACGTAGTAAAATTAATTTAAACTGGGCGTTGTAGAGAGAGAAGTAATTTTATTCAATATCTAAGCGAACTCAAAGAAATTTTGTTTTCCAAATTATAATCTTCATGTATCTTGAAATTCAGGAAAGCTCTGTGATTGGTCAGTTTGCACATCTTAACTATACCAGCGCTCAAGCGGCAGAAATGATCTTTCCGCGTGCCAACTTTGATTTTTCTAACCTTCAATAGGTAAGTCAAGTGGGCTTTACTTCTCGTCCACAGCGAAAACATTTGAGATGGCATCGCGCAACTTAGTTCAATGATAGAAACTGTGAGAGGAGTCGGCCATTGACTTTTTAAATTTTCATCACCATGTTTTTATTTTCCATTTGTACCACATATTTTTTTCTTATTTTAACACCAAATGTGGCTAAATTTGGCTGTTATGAATTTCTTTTATCTCTCGCAGTTTTAACGCAACGGCTTGTTTAAGTAAAATTTTTAATGTTTCCGTTTTAAGGACTACACTAAAACCAACTGACATAACAAACTGAAAAAAATTCACAGTTGATAAATACGTCGCAGGCTACAATGTCACATACATAAGTACAAAGAATATATATATATATATATATATATATATATATATATATATATATATATATTTAGATTTTTAAATGTTTGTTGCAATGGGAGTTTACAATTGGAATTTATTGGTTTGTGGACATATGCCATTGCTCATGTTTTGTTGACCAAACTTGTATTGAAAAACAAAGTGACAAAATACAAATAAAATACACAAAAGATACAGAAAAAGTAAGCAAATCAATCCGAGAGGAATTTCGTCAGTTTTTTCTGTTTTCTTTGTGTATTTATATTTGTATTTTGTCACTTCGTTTTTCAGTACATGTTTGGTCAACAAAACATGAGCAATGGCTTATGTCCACAAACCAATAAATTCTAATACTTTTTGTATTTGAATAAAAATGCTGAAATTTGGAGTAAACATTTGAAAACTTTAATATACATTTATTAATGCAAAAAAAAATATATTTTGTGGTTTCACATAGCTGAATTTGTAGCCTATTTGTAAATTATCCTAGCATTCGCCTGGAGCGATTTCGGGAAACCATTGAAAACCGAAATTAGGATGGCCAAAGACGGAGATCGAACCCGGATCCTCCTGGATGCAAGTCCAAGGTCTTACAATAGCACCACATCGCTCGGACAAATGTGTAGTAGATTTAACCATAGTCCAGAGACAAGAGTGGGGTGCATAACCATGCTGTATCCTCTATTACGCTTTCGTACTTTAAGGCATAGAACGTGGAATATACATTCACCCAGACGGTTAGGGGAGTGTTTCATCGTATTTTCAGTTGAGACATAACAATTATTCAAATTGTACTATCAAATCATAGGATATAGTCTGGGTAAACTGCTCGACATAAATAATAATGGAATCATTCATTAATATATCGCGCACACATATTGCAAGGCTTCGCTATTTAATTTTATAGACTGTTCGAAAGTATTCTTTTACGCAAATTAATACATATATCAAAAATTCATTCCTGCTGTTTTAACATGTATATCATCGTTTGTATCTAAATTTTTCTGTTGCAATTTACCAAACGGAATTTTAGATTTTTGTCCCTGAAAAATTACATATTTTGTTGTCAAAATCAGCCAAACTGAAGTAAACTCTATTTTTTTTTTTGCTAGCAAATTGTACATAATTTTAAAAATGCAGCGGCAAAATTGTGTGTCGTATGACGGCACAGAGTTTCACATTTTTTCAAATCATTTGGTTTAAAATTATTCGAGTTATTTGTAATTGTTTAATAGTTTGAAATAAATGAAAGATAATGGCCTAAATATTCAAGAATTATCTTCAATGATTGTGCATGACAAATAAATGAAAGGTTCCATTATTATTTGCCAGTCAGATTACCAAGAATATATAACATGCTTTGTCGAATATAAAATATTGATAATACAATTTGAGTAAATGTTATTGCTCATAAACTGAAAAATACAATGAAATTGTCTAACACTCCCCCTTAAGGGTGTTCAAGGGCTATAAAATCATAATTTTATCTATTTATGAAATATTGTTAGTTTTGTAGACCACACTTGTGAGTGTAATTTCCTCTTACGAAACAATTTTAGCTCTTATAGTATTCTCATAATGGTGCGTCAATGTCAAAATTTGCATGTTCTGTCGCCATGTAAATAGTGAAAACTAATTGACTTACGTATGTGAAACAATTCACAGTGAAATAACATGTCACGGGTTACGTAATAAAACATTGTTCAAAAAATTCCCGTGAAGTATTTTAGTATTTAAAAAAAATTCTGAATTTTCAACTCTTTTCCTGTACTTTTGCAATTTAAAAAAAATTGAAAATATTACGTTATGGTTATTTAAATACTTTATAGCATAGCTCATGGGATGTAATATCACAGGGAATTTATTATTTTATTAAAGTAGGTCAGTTGGTTTTCACTATTTGCATGGCAGCAGAACAAGCAAATTTTGACTTCGTCGCACCGTTATGAGAAAACTATGAAAGCTAAAACTGTTTTGTAACAGGAAACTGTACTCACAAGTATCGTCTACAAAACTTACACTATTTTATAAAAATATAGAATTATAACTTTATCGCACTTGAACACCCTTAATACATCCGTCTATGTTTTCAGTGTCACTGGAATTGCATGCCTCCGCCTCATGAAGAAACTACAGAAGCGACCGCGCTGTCATAGAGTCTGCTGGCGGGCGCGACCGCACACAGAGTACTCTCATCTTGCTGGTCTCCGGAACTGCTAAAAAGAGCATGTAATCGAATGTTTGGGGCGGGCGCCGCCCTCTCCGGGGGCCGTAACCGTCGCCACTGCGCATCCAGCTCGCGCACCTTCCCCTCTCCCACACCCTCCCAATCCTGACAAGGCCGCCAGGGGTGCGCAGCATTGTTGGACGTGCTACTTTCACGGTACTGTGTACCGTAATTTAACCTCATGTACCGTAATATGCCTACTTGTCAATTTTCTGGCAATTTTTTTTTACCATACTATACGCGGTATGTGTTAGCAGTTCACAATTTTCACAGTTCCATATTAATATCCTTAATATATATACTTTCTTACAATCAATGACTCCCTAATGATTTTTTTTTTTTTTTTGGAATATAATATTCTTAATTATCGTCTTTTAGTCTTGACTTTCCGGTCTTTGAAACATATCTGCACCGCCATCGCCCTCTTAATGTTTGGCCGGCATCCGTATCGTAGACTGTTAGATGCCGGTCTACGGTGCAAGAGGTCCTGTGTTCGAATCCCGGTCCTGGCATAAACGATATGCTGTCCCTAAACCTCACTTCGTCCCAAATTCCACTATACACCTGATGTACAAACACTTTGTTTTAAATCCGTAATGTTTGTAGTAGAGTATAAATCAAAACTGTTTGTTTGAAGAACCAACTCAATGTATATGTTCTTTAACATGTTTGCACGAAATTTGTTTTATACCTTAAATGCAATTCGTAAACAGTGATAGAAAAAAATGGACACTCATTTTATTCTATCACTGTTTACAAATTGCATTTAGGAAGTAATACACATTTAGGGCAGAAATGTCAAAGAACACATACATTCATACATTAAATTGGTTCTTCAAAAAAAATTTTTTTTTATTTATACTCTGTAACAAATATTGTGGCTTTAAAACAAAGAATTTTTACTTTAGATGTATAGTGGAGTATTAAGGACCCGTTGTTAAAGAGCCCTAAAAACCTCTCATCTTGCCATCAATATTTTTATTAGGTGGTGAAATTTTACTTCAAAAGTAGGTGTTTTAAAAGGGATTGAACAGGGACAACATTTCACATTTAAAGTTACAGTATGTTTTAAAACACATTTTTTTATGAATTGCAAATTTGTAATATTACAAACTGTATTTTTATTGAAATAAAATTTCATATGAATTAATTTCTGAGGTTGTCTTTATTCGCCATCAGCGTCCCTTATAATCCCATGTTACGGTATTGCAAGTTACATTTTTTAAAGATATTTTTCGAGTTAATATGTTTCTACATAACAAATTAATTCAAAGCAGACAGCGTTGAGTATGGAGTACAGTACCATATCAAGAAAAAAATGTCTGCTCAAAATTGGTAACTTAAAAAAAGTACGTGTTCAGAAATATCGTCGCACTAGTAAAATGTGGATAACATGAAACTCTTGGTCGTTCCGACCTTAGTAATATCTTTTAAAGCAAAATGTGCGCTATGTAAAACATGTTCTATTGCTGTTTCTTTCAACGGTGTAAATTTTAACCTTCTGATTAATAAAAGTAAACCAAAGGTTAGAATTTTTATCCGTTTTTTTTGTACCATAATTTTATACTGATGTACCATAATAATAAGTTAGTGTACCATAATTACGAAAGTTAAGTACCATAACAGAGGTGGGCCGATCTTACATCACTGGGGGCGCGGCGTAAAGCGACTGTGCCCGAAGTCATAGCCGTCTGAGCTACCGGCGGGTGAGGTTCGGCGTTTAGCGGCGTCCCGTGTCTGCCTGTAGCATCCGCGCAAGCATGCAGGTCCGCCAACCTTTGCGACCTCTCGGTTGTCGCTCGTCGACCGGCGTCCAAATTTCGCGCACGTAAGAAATATACCCACGTGTATTATCACCGGAGCAAACACGGTGTATCTCTCCCGGGTAGACAGGTTTGTGACCTTAGTTAAGTACAAGTTTTGAACTGTGAACCAAAACCAGGTGTGATAATTGTCTGCAGGATGGCACCGCTGGGCGTTGTGGTTTTCATGCTTTTCTTCGGAACGGCTTATTGTTTCACGGAAACAGGTAAATTATTGGCAACGTTTATGTCTTTAATTGCATATTTGTACCTTATTTTTCCTCTAAAATAATAGTATATTATCTCTATTATCTATGCACTGCATTTTTGCCAATACATATTCCTACGATAACAATTTGAAACCCTGAACTTTGAAAGAATCATGAATGTCATGTCATATCACACGCCAATTAAATCAGGAGATTTTTCCTCTGATCAACAGTGCTGCTTTGTAATTTTTAATTTGCCGACTGGAATAGTGAAATATCATTTGCAATAGAGAAAATATTTCAAAGGGTATTTTTTGTAGAAATGTGTCACAATAAAAGTAAAAATTCTTCGTATAATTACAACACTTACTTTTGACAAATTATTCGTGCATGTCAATAAATATCTTTCCTCTATTAACTCATAAAATATATTTCTGAAATGATTCCTGAAAGACGTTTCTATTGGTTATGGCAGTGATTAATATGTCCCATGTATTTTTAATTAATATTAGTCGATATTCACTTCTGCTGTGTTCGTACATAGTTGATATTTCTTCTCAGCAATATTTCATTGAAAGCATTTTACTGCTTTACTGTACAGAAAAGTTTAAAAATAATTGAAATTTATTTAGATACAATTATTTTTTAACGCATCACAACTAAATTGATTATCACCTACGTGGTCGTACATTTATAAATAAATTATTTAATGCTACTTGCTTCAGTTTTTAAAATATCGAAATGTTGGAAGCCCTTTTCCTTAGCACCATGTTTTATTTACTTTTATTCAATACTTTGAAGATAGTGACAGTTTTCTGTGTTCAGGACATCTACGTAATTACATGTAAATTTTCATAATTGTTTAAATAATATTATTTTTCGTAAGCAATGATTGGTTAATGCAGGTAAACCCACACGTCCAATCATTTCCTAGGACTTTTCCTAATTTTTTGAGAAACAAGACAATTTGCAATGTCTACATAGGGTTCTAAACCTATGTAAAGTTTTGTGCGTACCAATTATGTTATATGTGCGTATTTACATTATAACGTACGATACATGTATCTACGCATGTGTGCTCCGTTTTGCGGTTTTAGGGTACTTAAAATTGACAGAATGTAATTTTAATCACAGTGCAAAAAAAAAAAAAAATTACTGAACATATTTTGCAATTGGCATCTCATGTTTGCGTTAAGTACCAAACAAAACAAATGTTATTGGATTAAACAAATTATGTACGTGGAGAGTAAATTACTTCATATTATAAAATTTTACTAACGATTTTTTATAATAGAGTAGGCCTACATTAATACGCATGCATGTAGGGCCCATATTGATATATTGAACCGAAACTGGTATGCGTGACAACCAGCTTACTAACGTTTGTAAGTTGAAGTGTAATAGACTGACGTAAAACGACAGAAAACAGCTGTGTTAAAGATTTGTCTCGATCTGGAAGTTCAGAACTATTAGTACGTCCCGTGTTGTGTCAATTAATTTTGTTAGTATAATTTAAAGAGTTTTAATTAAATTTTTACAATGACTTATTATTGACTTCTGAAGCTTTATTAAATATTTACAACTCCATTATCACACGCTATTTATAAGCTCTTATTTTTGTTGGAGGAAGTTAAGTAAGTTTTTCCCCGTGTACGGCTCCAGAACGTGTAGGACTACAGCTAGTAGTGGTAGACTAACGGAAGGATAGTCGAATTAATTGTAAGATGTTATCCTCTAAGCCTTGTATGTGTATAATATATATATATACAATGTTGTGCGACGATATTTTATGCGCAAAATGTGGGCAACACTGCACGGAGAAAGTACCTTCTAGCGCTCCGCGTCCAGCTATTATTTTATGTATGTGTCGTCAAGTAAACGTAGAATTTTTAGTTTCTGCCTTTTTCAAATTTTTCGCTATTATATATTATTTAGTTAGTATACCCGTCAATGTAAGAATTGGTACATTAATATTTTTTTACGAAATTATGTTTGTATCATCTGTACATGTTTTGCTGTTCAAAACAAAATATGATGACAACGATGATTTTCAGTATGAATTGGTATTATACTCTATCCATTCCAAGATTGCAGCTTGTGTAACTCCGCCTGTTCGCGCGCTTGAACGGCATTGGCTGTGCAACAAACCGTCGCACCACCTCTGCGTGTTTCGGGAGCTACTGACTGGCGACAAGTGGAGAAACGGAATCGCGCCTCGCTGTGGAGGAAATGGAATCACGACGGACGTTGGCGTCGCAGCGTAAGTCGTAGTTAATCCATTCCATGCACATATAGTATTCCATGCGCACGGTGTTATATTATATTACAAAGGATTAAAATAACGCAACTGAATGATTAAATCACCTATCCTGAACTAAAACAGCAATTTAGCGTAGGACCTATTTCCTGTCGCAACGACACTGTTAACTAACCATCCAACCAATGATCGAGAGTTCACCAGTGACAGTGTTTATATCTGCTGCAATCTTGGCCTGGATACAGTACAGCTTTGTATAAAACATTTTTGAACTGATATTTTTAAAATATTAGAAATTTAAGAATTTTACAAAACTGTATGCTAGAAAATTATATATATATATATGTTTATATATATGTTTATATATATGTATGTATGTGTGTGTGTGTCTGCTCTTGAATTGCACCTGCCCGTTCTATTTAGCAAAACTTTAACAGTGGTAGTGTTCGTAAAAATTTTAATATTTTATGGATGCTAACGGTGAAAAAATTACTGTAATTAATATACAAAATGTTATGTAATAGAAATCAAGTCAACTTTTGAAACAAAATCCCACGTATTTTAATGCAAAATATCGGCATTTCACCAATTCCAGTAAACATTTTTTTTTTGCATTTGTTTTGTACTATCACTAACAAATAAATGAACAGTATTTTAAATACTCACACGGCAGACAAGGCACAAAATGTATTAGTTCCTCTTCATAAAAACATACATTTTAGCGTACAATTATAGTCCAGCAGCAAACACTTTATAATTATGTATATTTTAACAGCAATAAATCTGGCATAAAACAAAATAAAACGTTCTGAGCAGCAGATTTGAGATACGTATACATATTAAGATGTTTTCGTATAATTTCTGTCTATTAAATTTAAATGTGGTACTACCCACGTTAAAATTCTACAGCGAGATAGGCCTACACGTAACACCGTCAGAAATTACACAGAAGCAACAGAAATTTCTTGTTTTAATATCGCCCATTAGTAGAGACATGAACTTTTCGCGAAAAGAATTTTGCCCCACTTTGTTCCAGTGCCTTATGTGCACGTCTGCAGTTCTGCTTCACATATATTGGCAGCGTGCCTTTGAACTGTGACGTTTCTCATTTGACTGTACCAATCACAATAAGGTTACTGTAACACCACACGTCTGTGATTTGCGTGTAAAACCCCACGACACAC
>PNEQ01115675.1:0-10369 GCA_003012365.1 Medauroidea extradentata
ATTCAAAAATTAAATATTGGGGCCATCGCTTAAAGTCCCATAGTAAAATGACTACAACGGAAACCTTGCACGCCAGTTTGGCGCGCTGCGATTAGAGGCGATATGCTTCTCGTCAAGCGTGGGACACTGGCTCTTATCGCTACGCTGTTACCACGGGTCAAAGGTGGAAATTTGACACCGCGAAAGACTCCTCTTAAGGAGCAAGCACACACGAGTATGTGATTATTCGAAATTCAAAACTAAGGGCGTGAAAAGCGGATAACAGTGTTTTCGATATATCGCCCAGAGATCGTTTATCTGATTAGTCATCGATATGCGCTTTGATTTCAAAATTGAAGTGCCCTTTGAACTATACTATACACTGTCTCGTTCATTCACAGATCCAACCGCTGAACCTAAAGAAATAAAATTGTATGGATGGCATCTTACATATGTGGTGAGCTATCAATATGCTTTTTCCTTTAAAAAATGGCTTTCGTAATTCATTGTATTGTAATTTCAAGGTCTTGATATTCAGCAATTAAGGGGGTGAAAAGTCGTAAACTCTGTTTTCGTCATGCCTTCATTATCTCATAGTCTAAGCAAAATGAGCTGTAGTTTAATTTTTACTTCAAAAACGTATTACCAAACAGTAATTTCAGTGTTTTTCGAAAGTCTAAAATTAATGTGGTAAAAAGCTGGGAAATGTGTTTCAGTAATATCGTCGATCACTCGCTCACCTGAAGCTCTATCAATGTTCTCTTTGCTTTAAAAAAATATCTACGTAAATACCTAACAAACAAGTTAAGAATTTATCAAAGTTTAACAATTAAGAGGGCTAATATACGCCTAATGGGTTATCAACAGATCATCGATCGCTCACTATCTTGGCGAGTTATCGATATGATCTTTTCTTTTGAAATGTTGCGTAAATGAATACCTTAAAAACGTCATAAGATATTTTTTAATTCAACAATTAGGAGGATGGAAAGTGGTAAAATATGTGTTCAATTTATCGTTGAGAAATCGTAAACATGATTAGACATCGATATAAGATTTGCTTTCAAATAACTAGTATAGGCTACTGGTATAAAACATGAATAACGTATACTGTTTCAGTGAGGACCGAGGCACATGTGTGTGTGTGTATAAATGTATGTGTGTGTGTGCGTGTGTGCGCGCAAAACCTTTACTTAGATGGTATTCGCAGAGTGGAGAATGCGTGACGCATTCAGTGTGAGCATCTTTCTGGCATGAAAACAAGATTCTGGAACGCATTTAGTGAGTCGTTTTCGTCTTGAATACGGTGGCGTGGGCTCGCAAAGTTACGAGAAGCAAGGACCTACCAAACCCTTTTCGCGAACATTAACTATTTTCAAACTGTTCGTAACTTCGCAATATGGCGCATTGTGTATTTGACCACTTAAACAATTTCGATGATAGTGCACGAGTGGCATGATGTGACGGGATTGCTTTTATAAATCTGTTTTAAAATAAAATTTTAGTTGTTTTAAACAGTGCACTTTTAATTTTTCATTACCATACAACTGTTTACAATATTTTATCTAAATAAAGACAGAAATTACAAAGACGTATTATTAACTTTCTTCGTAGCAGTAATTCACGTATACATGACCTTAATAAATAACTACGGCGCTTGTGGTTTCACAGAAACACTTGCTTCTTTTTTTTTTGTTCCACTAAAAGATGAGCTCCCTCAACCTAGCCTTGATCCAAGAATTTGCAAAAATATTTTAATGCTGCTTGTGGGCTGTTCCCCTGTCAGACACCAGTCAAGCACGTGGAGTTTGTAGGTTCGTTTAGGGGTCGCAAATGAAAGTGTTTTAGAATACCACTCTTAAAGCTTAGTGTACTGGGGAGTTTTGGTGGGTTAAGATTATGTAGTAACGTTACTGGTGCCCCTACCTTGAAGTTAATCTTATGAGATTGTATGACGTGTGGAATAGTGCTGTAAGAACTTCAGAAGGTTGCCGGCTCAGTGGCGAGGCGTAGATATAACGCTAAACGAATATTGAGACATTAAACTGGCAGTGCAGGCACACCAATGAGCCAGTAGCGCAGCCAGTTTCAGTGATTTATAATTGTAACTTATTTGTCGGGTATCTACATTTGATTTTGCGAACGCCCAGAGAGATACGGAAGCTTTGGCTTCCGGTCTCGCGACAGCACGGCCTCCGGCGACATGAGGAATCGGCGACGGTGCAAGAGGTGCCATTAACTTAAATCCTCGACTGGCGCATCGATGGAATTGCAACGTGGCACACGTATTCTTTTTAACGCGAAACCACTTACGTTATTCATATTATGTTAATCTACAAAAAAACACGCACTTCAAACTATGTTTCTAGGTTTTTAAAATTTCAGCACTCTTGCTAGAAATATGACTTTCGGGCCTCTGGAAATGGCTAAGAACGGGGTTTTTTGACTGCTGTTAACTCCGAAAAAAATTACCTGGATTCGTAAAGTGCAAAGCGAAAGACATGCCTTGGTCTTTGCTTCATATTACAGTATTCAAAAATAAAATATTGTGGTCACCGCTTCAAGTCTCGTAGGAAAAAGACTACAAGGAAAACCTTGCACGACAGTTTGGTGAAATGTGAATAGAGCCGATATGCTTCCCGTCAAGCGCGGGACACTGTAAAACATTGTGCACAATGTAGCTTCGCACACTATCCGACTATCCGGGAATTATATTGGACGGTCGTAATCTCAACTCTCCTCCAGTCACGGACAGGCTCTAAACGACATTGAGTAAACGTTTGTACGTGGCTCGCCTCCCGACAACAGTGGGTTTATGTTTCCGTTATCACTACAGAGCAAAAAATGCACACGGTGGTGATTGGCTGCTGTCGAACACAGTGCTACCATATTATTGGGCCAAAATTTATCTGCTTCTTTATAATTCGCTGTACGCCATCCAGGAGGTAAAAATTAAGTCAAGAGTCAATTGTGGAAGTGACATGAATTTACAGTTTAGAATCCTAGCTTGTGCCTAAACATAAACGCAAATTATTCAGTTCTCTATATTATTACACATAAAGTTTTACTGGTACAGTAATAATGTCTTAAGCTGCTTAATTATTGCTCATAGGATTCCATTATTAATGGAAGTAAATGTTAATAAATATTCGGGCACTGGGTGATAGTGTATCATTTACATTACAAAGTTAATAATGTTTTCTCCCGCAGAACGCAATGTAGTAAGTAAATATCAAAGCTATAAGCAATTTGTCATCCAGTACACACCACTACGCTCTACTGAAGCTGATTGCTGGTAAATTCCCTTCAGGCTAGAACCTGAGTAAAATCAGATATGTGAATTCCACCGGTTTTCGCTTGCCCGATATCGATCATGAAAAACCAGCGCATGTTTAATAAGAGTCCTTTTACAAGAAATTCGAATAAAAATCCTCCCGATTAGTGGACGGAAACTAATATATGCATTCCCTTTGCAGTTGATGGTTGTTGATTACAATATACGTACCGACATAATAGCAATTCGGATCGTCTGCCTAGAATGGTTTACAAAATAGTTTAATTCATAGTAATTTATTCCCTTTATCCAATAACTGATACAAAATTTTAAGGTGGCATGTTTTAGTAAGCATAATTTTGAAGCAAACCACAACTCGATGTCTCGACCGATGAGAAAAATATCATGGCTTGATAAATAACCAAATTCTAAAATTTTTGACCCCTTTAATGACCTAATTTCGAAAAAAATCTTCAAAAACCATTTTAGATATTTATTTAAGAATTCAATTAAAGTGAAAAACACAACGATAACTCACTGGTTCAAAGATAAATCAACGATTAATTTAAAAACACATTTCTCGCCTTCACAAACATGAGTGGTACATTTTAAAAAACAATGTTGAACTATATTTCCGCGAATTTACCAGCGGTGTCATTAAGGGGGCAGGGGGGCAAATCTCCCTCCACATTAGAATTTTATATGTATAAAATATATATGTTTTATTTAAAATGCTAACTTAAGCACATAAAACTTAAGATTTATTATTAAATTTTCTATTTTATACATGCTTAATTAATAAAAAAGATTCAACAAGGTCACTGTCACCGAAAAAATATCTTGCAACCCTACCCCCTCCCCCCCCCCGAAGAAAAACATCACATGACGCCACTGGTATTTACGTAATCATCTACGCGAAACAAAACAAAAATCAACTGTTTATTTCGACAGATATTATGGATATAGAGAATTTATGTAAATAACATTTCACGTCTCTTAACCCTCGTAATTACTGAATTTCGAAACGCCTTTGTCTTATCTTATATTTGTATATGAATTTAACTGAAGGAAAAATCACGATATAGGCGTTTTGGGATGAAGTGAACACTTAAGATTTGACCGGTAAAAATTCACTAGCAATTACTTTCACGTAATTTAACAAAAACCATTGTTGCATTACTTCATGTATGGTTGGCAGAAAATTGGCGAATGAAGATCAGTGTATTTTCATATTTAAATACAACAACACTGAATTAAAATCAATTGAAACTATCATATTATTGTAGTTTATGTAACTAATAAACCTTTTTCTTATAAAATTACATTTAGGTTCCTATCGACCGCGCTATTAAATTTAACCGCGCAATGTCACGCAACTTGTTCAGAGAGGTAAGAAGCTTCCCTCGTTAGTCGTAACACGCGCGGTCTATCTGCTATCATCGCCACCTAAAATCCCATATGTCAGCCTCGACGTCACAAGATGGCTCAGCGTTACCTCCTTCGGCCATCGCACCTACCCATGGTTTCCCAGTCAAAGAATACAAAACCGTACAACTCACTATGATAACCCATTGGGTTCGTGATATGTAGACGATTCATAAAATCATATTTGACCCCTTTTTACTAATTTGGGTTATGAATTTCGAAAAATCCTAAAAATTCTCTTTTTTTTTTTTACTTCCGTTGGCATCATTTTGAAGAAAATATAAACTCTGAATCTGTACGAGTTTTCCAGAAATCGAGGAATAACCGAAAATATATATCGCGTTATTCTTCCTCTTAATAACCTAATTTCGAAAAATCCTAAAATTCCCTGATATGCATTTTTATGAGCGTGCAATTCAATAAAAAATCACGGTGGTATTTTGTTGGGTTCGAGTTGTATCGACGATTCGCGGAAAATGTGTTTCCTCTACATTCATCCGATTACAGGTTGAATAACTAAAAATCCTATTTTACTGTGTGCCTACGTCCAGCCAGGGGCGTCATTTGGGGCCACAAGGGGGGGGGGGCAAATGCACCCCCCTGGATTTAGAATTTTAAGTGTATAAATATATTTTTTGTATAATTTAATGAAGCACATAAAACTGAAGTTTTATTATGAAAGTATCTAATTTATACATGTTTAATTAATAAAAAAGATGCAACAAGGTCACTGTCGCCGGAAAACAAAATTTCCCCCCCCCCCTAGAAAAACCTGAAATTACGCCCCTGCGCCCAGCCCACACTCGATATTCTAAGGTTCCAGGTCCAGTTGTTTGGTCTGTATGTTGATATGTCAGTCAGTCAATACATGTTTCCTTTAATAGACAGAAAATTGGTGTGGCAACAAAGATCGCATGTCGTATGCATTTATTTCACTACAAACCAAATACTTTTACTCTTAAAATAATAAAAAAAATTCTAGTTGGTATCACCAATCAAAAAGTACAGTTAGTTGAGTTCCGTATCTGACACTTTTGCTACGGTAAACATAGTTTTAAACTAATATAACAGACTTTCAGGGCATGTATGCACCATCCTTTACTATACTGCAGTGTTTATTAAAATATTCCTATTTTTTTATTTAAAATGTTTTGACTATAATACCAGCACACGCATATCTAAACTTTGAACTAGCATTTAGAATGACGTTGGTTTTACATGTATCCAAGGACCCTAGGATTTATTTTTACACTATTTCTGAAATTGGCGATTGCTAGGATTATTCCTTATGAGTAAACGGGATCACTTGTCTATATGTACCGCAATTGTTAACTTGTACTCAGTTAAATTTTATCGAGATAAAACTTACAAGTTTAAGTGTCTTTCTCCCTCCTACGTGTTGGTATATTGGTTCCTTGCCTATTTTTATTTCATTCCAAAAATACCACAGTATAAACATAGCTATTGATCTTACCTCTCAGTAGAAGTATAAGAAGTGAACTAGCAACTAATAATGTTTACGTATTTTTTTTTTAAAAATTAACAAAGTAAAACCTTAATGTTGTATGTTTCCGAAATACCAAACCGAGGTTGTGCCACCTTTAGCCTATATGTAAACCAAAATCAGATGCTTCACAGTTGTATATATTAAGAAAAATTCAAACATTTCTTGTCCGAGTAGAGCTGTAGATTACTTAATTTAGCTGATTTTAGTACTTTGAATATTTAAATATCGAAGAAATATTTTTGCTACCATAACATGCAAGAAGAAACTACGCAACAATGAATAAAGTATATGAAAATCATTTATAGAAATAGTTTTAATTTCATAACGTCTTCAAACATTATACCATCTTGTATTACATGTTGCGTTTCCTGCATATCTTTGTTAAATATTCGTTTAAAATTGACTTGAGAAAGTATTGACTAATATGTATTATTTGTAAGCTGCTACGAACGCGACTGATGAACGGAGAACCATTAATTATGTAAAATTTCGTGAGTTATTTGATACATTTATTTTTATACTATTTTCTTGCAACCTGCACATACTATTCGTCACGCATTTGTTTAGAAGACGTTTGTTCACAGCAATTCACTGATGATAAAAATGAAAACTTCGCAATATTTTTACGCATCTTGTTAGTACATAGTAAACCGATTTTGAGCATGTGTGATGTGTGTCTTTCACGAAACATCGCTAAAGAAAGGTACACTCCACATATTTATAAGTACTTTTGCAAAAAATATGCTGTGAATAGAAATGGCCAAGGGCGCCCATAATATATTTTGTAAAGGTGCGCCAAGATCATATGTTTGTGTCAACAGGAGCGTATATAGTCTGGGTGTAAATTTGTAGGCACTGGCATATTTAAAAACATGAAACCGCGTAGATTACGAAACTTATCAAACTGCAAATAGTTTGTTATTTGTTTTATTGAAAAACAAAACTAAACATATTGTGGAACATCTGTTAGGGGGGGGGGAGTTCATGCCCCACCCTGCCCACCCCCTTATGGGCGCCCTTGGAAATGGCACATGTTGCTTCAGAATGACGTAGTCATTGTCATCCAGACTTGCGATAACTTTGTACCAGTCATTTGTTTTTTAGTAGAAAGAACTGTAGTCAATAGTTACTGCGTGTATATTTGTTGCGTTGCAGATAATTGAGGAAATATGATTTCTCTATTATTATGTTATTGAAAATCACTTAAATAATTTATAACAGCTAGAACAACAAGTTAGCAGCCAACATAATCGCCACAATACAAATAAATTTTCGTTACCAAAAAAAATGCGCACGACGGTGGCTCAAAATACTACAATTCTGTATAGAGCAATTTCATCACAATTTTTTAAAAATGTTTACTTGTACCAGATATTTATTTTCATATTTTAAATACAAAATGTGACTATATTTTGCTCTTGTGAAAGTTTTTATGTCTCATAGTTTTCGTGTAATTGCTTATTAAAGTCAAAATTTACAAATTTTCGTTTTAAGGACTACACTAAAACCAAATGGCATTCCAAACTGAAAAATTCCGCACTGTATAAAGACGTCGCAAGCTACAATTTCGCGTACATAAAAATAAAGAATAAATCTTTTTGGATTTAAATAAAAATGCTGATATTTAAAATAAAAACTTAAAAATGCAATGTTATTTTAAAATACATTTTTTTTATTTTGTGATTTAACATAGCTGAACCTGTAGCCTACAACATCGTTATTTACTGTAAATTTTTTCATTTTGGTAAGTGAGTTGGTTTTAGAGTCGACCTTAAAACGGAAACAAGCAAATTTTGGCATTAACGAGTCATTACGCAAAACCTAAACGAGAAAAAATAGCAAAATTTAGTAGCTTTTTGCGTCTAAAACAATAAAAAAATGTGGCACAAATATAAAAATAAAAAAATGTGATGAAGATTGCTGTAGACCGCGCCCTTAAGGGTGTTCACGTGACAAAGTTAGAATTTGCAAGTTACGGGAACATGCAAATAACAAAAACCAACTGACTTACTGGAATGACATAATTTACACTGAAATTAGATAGTATGGGCCATATGCTAACATATTTAAAACCACACTACATAGTCCCTTTGTATTTTTTTAAATGGACATATATAAAGGAAATGTTCGTTATTTTTAGAACTATTTTAAATGTAAATGATTACATTGTGTGATTTCAAATCTTCTAGCACATGGCCCATACTATTTAATTTCAGTGTACATAATTTCATCCGCGTAAGTCAGTTGGTTTTTGTTATTAGCATGTACCTGTAACCTGAACATTTTGACTTTGACCTGTTTGCTATAGGAAGACAATGAGAGTTATAAAAGTTTCTCAAGTGTAAATTATAGTCACAAGTAACATCTGTAAAACTAACACTATGTCGTACAAATATAACATTCGTTTTTGTCACGTGAACACCTTTACGGCCTCGTTCTTTAGTTTTGCAGTGGTTTCTAAAAAAAAATTAACGCAAATTATACACATATCAATAACTAATTCTTACAGTTTTAAGACACACTCACACACACACACATATATATCATAGTTCGTATCTGAATTTTTCTGTTGCAATACACCAAACGGATTTGTAGAATTTTGCCCCTGAAATGTCACATATTGTTTGATCAAAATAAGCCAAAATTAAGTAAAATAATTTTTTTGCTAGCAAACGGTAAATTAAAAAAATACGCTATAGGAAAATTGAGAATTGTATGACAGTAAACAGTCTCAAATTTTTTCAAAGCATTTAGTTAAAAAATATTTAACTTATTTGCAATTTTTGAAATAATTGAAAGACCATAGCCTTTAGCACGCCGTTCACTGAGGCCAAAGATATTGAGATTTCACATACATGTGACATGAAAGGTAATTTGGTTACATGTAAATAAATAACGGTTTGGAATATTAGTAATAATAATAAAAGTAATAATAATAATAACTACTCCGTACTACGGAGGATCATTTCTTTAAACATTATCTGCTATGTTGGTTATAAATTTACACGTTTACGTTAGATAATAAGTACCAAAAAGTTTTCAAGCACTACCTGAATTAAATATGTAGTAAAATTATTTTGCGTTTACGTAGTACATTATTTACTGTCTAACCTGGAATAGTGTGATAACTTACGTATTTTACACCCCCTGTCCTTTGCGGAATTGGCTTCAGTGGAATTCTTTTCGCTCATTGCTCCGTTGTTGGCAGCATCAACAACCTGAAACAGCAGATAAAGTTACGATAGTAATAATGAACATACTTAACTTTTTAAAATACTCAGATAACGTTTTTGAATCCTATAAATGCTTTCATGACAATTTATTGAAAGAGATATCAGCACTGGCTGGAGAACACAAATATTCATGACTCAATAAGACAATAAGAAATACATTTAGACATTATAGGACTCCACTAGATGCCGCGCCTGAGGTACGGAAACAGGCGATAAAAGTTCCTGGCACGTGTATCAATAACACGCGTGGCATGAAAACTGCGTTTAGTGTTTCAGTCGCTTGTTTTCTATGGAACTTTAGGAGGCGAACTTATTGTTTTATTTATAGAAAGTGTATAGTAAAATCCTGCGCAAGTTTATCAATTTTCGTTTTACCAATCCGGTTGGTATTTTTCTTTGCGTGACAGCAGTCTGAAAACAAAGTTTTTGGCCATTTTGAGGTGACTTATGTAAGGTTTCTAAGCATGATATTTAAAAAAATAAACTAAGAACAATTCATTTCCTTTTCGTAAATAAAGATATCGATCATGCATTTAGTAGTATTTCTTAGAAAAACTTCCAACAATGCTCGTGCGTCAGCTGTATAGTGTTCTCAAGCCAATGAACAACCCACAACTCTACGGATTTACCATGTTGTACAGCTACTTTCTTTACAACTGATCCCATGTTTCAGTAAGTAAAGCATGTGTAATTTATGAATGTATTGCATGTTTATTACTTATGTTCAATTGTATTGAAACGTTCATGTCCTGATGTACAGTGTGTTTCGATTCAACACAGAACTGGCAAGTGGGCTGCCTACCCACCCGCAACCGGCTTGAATTCTGCTCGCGGCGCGCTAGCGACGGAGCTACGTTCGATTTCACTGGTTGTCGCCTTCTTACGCAGCATTCTAAACGGTTTAACTCTTTCAACATATATTTACACAGACTTTGGAATATGTTTCAACGA
>PNEQ01115676.1:0-10369 GCA_003012365.1 Medauroidea extradentata
CAATTGTACGTATACTTTACAAGATACTCTTCACTGTTTTAACCTGGTCTAATAATACAAGTCTGTCAGACTGGCGACAGAAATAAATAGCTTCTGCAGATTTTACCACAGTTATTTTGAATCGGTCGCTAAAAATATTACTCTTCGAATTTACGTACGCTCGGAAAATCCCTTAACGTATAATGACTGAGTATATCTGTTCACTTGACCAATACTACCCAATAATGTTATACCTACTACGCTTTTGCAAACGTTTGTAGTTCAGTGAACTAGACAAATTCACAGATTCATTTCTACGAATAAAACTGAAATTTAATGTAGAATAAAGAAAATAAATAATTGTAAACGTTTGATATCTGATTGGCTTGTTGGTTATACAGTAAAATACTATTGTTAATATATTTAGTTTACAACGTATTCTTAGTTGCAAATGCATCGGCCCGTTTACTTAAGGGGCTATCTATTAGTTTGAATTTCTGTCATGTTAATGTTAGACATACTGTAGAGAAGTAATAACTCACTGCGGTAAAGAATATCACAATCCACCTAGTAAAACCTTAACAGAGTCTTCTGGCTACACCCATGAGGTGTACATTTCAATCGGAATAGTTACAACCTAACAAATTGTTCCATAGTGCACACATAACCAGAATATTACAAGGACAACTTAACTGAAAGGCAGGCTTACAAAACGTCGTACGCAATTGTTTAAACAACAGCAGTCTAGCCATTCTTATATCACAACAGTACCTGGTACTTACATTTAACCTTATTACGTGAGCTGTGTATAAATTTAGTAGCCCGTAACAATGGTCCTTATTTTGCATCTCTTGTCGACTGAGCTGTGTACAGTTTTCCGTTAGAAACTGGGTGGTCCTCACTTGTCTGTTCCAAGTCACTGTGTGAAAAAGTTCGTTATTTCTCCCTGGACCTCGTATCGGCTGGTCAAACACATGGTCCTCGTGAGATACAATAAATCCACTCTTGCCATACACAAATCTTACAAATAATTTGATTTCCAAAATTTCATCGTGTGTATAGGATCACAAAAATTGCCCCATCTCACTGATATACATTTGTCAAACATTGACGATTAATTTGTAGAGGTCCTCATAATGACATTAAACTCGGCGGTCCTCAGAAGCTACGCTAGTCCCGTATAGGTGTTTGTGTATGTGGGTGGGTGTGGGTGTGTGGGTGTGTGTGTGTGTGTGTGTGTGTGTGTGTGCATGTGTGCATGTGGGCTTGTGTGTGGGTGTGTGTGCATGTGGGCTTGTGTGGGTGTATGTGTATGTTGGTGTGTGTGTAAGTGGGTGTGTGTGTGGGGGTGTGTGTGCATGTGGGCTTATGGTGGTGTGTGTGTGTGGGTGTGTGTATGCAGATGTGCATATTATGTATGTTTCTAGGACTTGCCAAATGTATTATTTACAGTATGTGTTGTAGTTGTACGTGTCTATGTGTGTATACACTATACGCATGTAAGTGTGTGTGTGCACATGTAGGTATGCACAGGCATGAACGGGGGCGCAGGTGTGTGCATGTGTGGGCCCTTAAATATTTGTACCTTTGTTCAGGCACGGCTTTTGGATTTTGACATAATGTAGGGCTGCGTACGAGGAGGGACACATATCCCCCAATAAAAGGAGGGGGTACTCCCTGGAAAAATTTGGATTTCAAGGTGCAAAATGGTGCTATTTTAGCAGTTCTCGTGTCTAATCATTGAATATACTTTTGGTGGATGTATTAATATTTTTTAAAACAAATATTCTGTTAAGGGGTTTCCCTAGTCCGTAGTAGAGGAAATCAAGTAAAGTTTCAATCGGTTGTAAACACATCCTAGCATCAGACATCAAACTAAAAATTTGTGACTTGTTAGCGCTGTCACCCTTCTCAATTATTGTGCATGACTGTTTGTTGGTCTATACAAGAAAGAACAGTATAAGATTCAGTAGTTTCATAATGTGTTTGTACGATACATAAACGACCTAACGAAAAAACTGCACATTAGCAAGTCATGAACACAGATACACTGGCTGAATATGCACAATAAGTACCAATTTCACCTTGTCACTCAAATGAAAAATATTCAGCATTTTCAACTGCCAAATTATCTGTTTACAGAATTTCACTAACAATAATTTAAATGCAAGTATAATTCAAGATATATAATTTTTTTTTTTTTTTTTTTTTTTTTTTTTTTTTTTTTTTTTTTTTTTTTTTTTTTTTTTTTTTTTTTTTTTTTTTTTTTTTTTTTTATATTTTTGAAATAATTTTTCTAAATATTTTACTTTATGTATTTTAAAGAAATATATGTAGATTGTAATATATGTATGGTTATAGAATGCTAATTGACTTAATTGTTTATTTATATGAACAATGATCTCATTCACTAATTAATTTATCTTTTCTATTAGCATCACACATTATTTTTCTTGTGCAATATTAGATATTATGAAGTGTTTTCATAACTTTTGTAATGTTATAATACAATATCATATTTTGTAAACACGTAAAGAATAACGGCAAATTGTAAACTGGCCTAATGCTGAACTTTGTACATCTATAAATAAATAATTAAAAATAAATCAGACATTGTTTAGCATTGTTTACCGAAAGTTGTTAGGTGCAAGCTTAAAGATGAAATAAATATTAACGATGCACGTATGTGCTCTGCATATTTCATACCAGATGACTATGAGTGCGATTTATAAAGGGCAGTTAGGACTATCAGAAAAGAAGAAATTGCGAGTGGATGCTGTTCCATCTGTGTCTATTCCAAATTGGTATGGAGAAAAGTCAGTGACGAAGGAAAATATAACAGCTCAGGTAATTTACAATATTGCTTAATAACATTATTAAAAAAATATTTTCTGTGTGTGTAGGCTGCATAGTTATGCTTATTATGGGGTCTAATCATTTTCGCAATATGAAATTATATAGAATATTTTTCTGAGAAATTTGTAGAATACATTTGCTCCAAACCGCATCAACAAAATTGATGCAGCGAGAATAAATTGAATTCACGTTAAGACAGCCGTCTATTGGCCGTGTATTTATGTGAATGAGGCATGGCGGGTAAGGACGACGTTGACCGACACATCTACTGCAGTATCACCTTTAACGCAAGGAACTGAAATGGTGTGCATTTATGTTGTAGAAACCTCACCTGACTGACACTTTCAGCAGTGATACTCCCTTTATGTATTAGTAATAAGTTTTAAACAAAGTTCAATGTATATTTATATTATAGTTTCACACTAATCCCGTGAGTAGTTTTTTTGCTGTAACAGGTTGAACTAGTCATTTACAGTATTTTTGAGAGACTAAAAAATTATTGTTAGAATAAACTTAATGTATTTAAAACTACCATTACTACATCATTTCAAATGTGCATTTTTTTCGTTGATGCACGTATTGAACTCTCGTATAGTAGTTTCGTAGAAAAACGCTGCAACGCAATTTATGAGGCAGGTAGGCGGGTGCCTTAAGCTTCATTGTTACCAACTTTGCTGTCATAACCCTTTGGAAAAAATGCTTACTAAGCTGTTATAGTTGGTACTGTTACAAAATTCACTTACATTTCTATCTTTGTTGGGTGTGAACGTAGTATGTGAAGTTTACACTTAAATTGGCCGGCATTCAACAGTAGGAAGTAGGGGGGCCATATAGAGTGTAGTATAATAAACTAAGAATTGTGAAATGTTGACTTAAAACCTGCGTTATATATATCACAGGGCTCGTAAGTAACTTTTTGAACTTTTTTCAACTTTTTTTTTGGGGTTGGTAACTTTTTGTCACTTTTTTCAACATGGGTCACTTTTATCACTATTTTTCAAAAAGTATCTTACTGTAAATAAATTGTTTACTGTATTCACAATAAAAGAAATTAAAATATGATAGTTTTTTAGTTTCTGTTGTACAGCTCTCTGGACAAAACTACAGCTGCTGAACTCATATGGTGCATGAAGTGTGTAGCAAGTGATTATTCATTTTCGTTGTGTATTGGATTGTGGAAAACATTTCAAGTAATGTTTGGTGATTCTGTACCACAAGAATTTTCTTTTTGTATCAACAAGCTCACTACCTCGTAACCGATGCATTGGTACCATATTTTAAGAAGCTTCGAATACAAGAAATGAGGGATCTTTTTTCACTTTATATTATGATGAAACTACTAATGCTGCTGGAGTTAAGAAATTGCAAACTGGTGTTAGGAGTAAAGGAATTGCAAACTGGTGTTAGGAGTAAAGGAATTGCAAACTGGTGTTAGCTGCTGGTTGAATAATTATAAAAGAATTCTCTACCAGCACTTGGTAACATTTTACATCACAACAGCCACTGCTCCAATCTTAGCAGATAAGAGGAATGATGCCATGACTAATGCCAGTCTTCCATCATCCAACTTTCTTTTGCTTGGTTCAGATGGACCAAATACCAACAAAGCGGTAGCCTGCCTCATGAATAATCAGCTTCATTTTGCAAAAAAAAACCTTTGATAGACATTGGAACATGTAACATCCACATTGTTCATAATGCATTTTTAAAAGAACTCAAACAGCTTGGAGATGATATTTCTGATCTTGGTTTTTCAATGTACAATTTTTTTCATGGTTGGTTGGCTTGCTAGGATAGTTACTACAATGTTCAAGCCAGTTCGAATGTTCCACCACATCCAGGGGCGTAGCCAGGATTTGTAAAAGGGAGGGGTTTTGGCCTGGGAATATTGTGAAGAAACACCTACCACCTCTTTAAAGCAGGGGGTCTGGGGGTCCTCCCCTGGGAAAATTTGGATTTTAAGGTGCAAAATAGTGCTATTTTAACAGTTTTAGTAACTAAAAATAGAGTATATGTTGCTGATGAAAATATTACAATAAAAAAAAAAAAAACATAATTAATTTTTCACCCTTTTGAAATGGTGATTCGGGGGTACTTCCCCGAGAAAATTCTGGATTTTAAGGTGCAAAATAATGCATATTTTAACAGCTTTTTTCCTAAAATTGACTATGCTAACGGTAAATATATTATTAATTTTTAAATATGAAATGTTTCTAGTTTTCCGCCCCTTTAAAGAAGGGCTCCTCTCCCAAGAAAACATGGATTTTGAGGTGCAAAATAGGGTTATCTTAGAAGTTTCCATAACTACAGATAGAGTAAATAGTACTGGTAAAATATTATACATTTTTTAGTATGACATGTTTTCAGTTTTTCACCGGTTTGAAGTGGGGGTTTGGGGGTTCTCCACTGAGAAAATTTTTTATTTCAGGGTGCAAAATAGGGCTTTTTTAAACTGCTTTTGTAACTAAATTGTGAAATTTCTATAAGTGAAAACCTTATACATTTTTTAAATAAATGTTTTCAATTTTTTTGGAGGCTAAGGGAAGGGGGGGTTCTGACCCCCACTAACCCCCCTCCTTGGCTATGCCCCTGACCACTTCAGTTCATCAAACATGTCTAGCAGGTGGCTCACTTTACAAGCAGCAGCTGAGAGATTACTTGATCGATGGGATGCTGTGATAAAATATTTTCTTGACTTCATCCCAAAAAATAAATCTGATTAGATAACAAAACCAAGCTACATATACAGAGGTTGTAGGACACAACAAGAAACCTGCAGTAAAGGCTGAAGTCATGTTTCAATGATGAAGAAGCATTCGTAAAAATGGGAAAAGAACTAGATCACACTCTTGACAATGCTTCAAAGCTACTGACTGAGCTACTGAAAGATTAAAGAAGACTTTGAGAAACAAGAATCTTAATTAAGGAAGATGCATTAGCACAAGCTATGATAGAAAGGGTTACAAAGGTACAAGAAGAAGCTGAGATGCAAAGACAGACTGTTAAAAGTGTAGAAAGTTTTGTAGAATGAAAGAAATCAAACTTGATTTCAATTTTTTTTGCTAAACAATAGCTGTAAGGAGTATTTTCAAAGGACACTTTTTTACTAAATTTTTATATTTTGTATAGTTTTTTACATCGTGTTAGTATTGTAAAACCTAGAACTATTATACTTTTATTATCTATGTGTTGACTGTAATTAAGTTGTGAATAATAATAACAACAGTGTTTTGTTTAAATAGAAGAAAGATATGGGGATATTGGGGATCTTTCTTCTTTCTGTTTTCTTTGTAAGACACTTTCCCGTCAGGCATTATTTTCTACTTAAAAAAAAAAAAAAAGACAGTAAAGCTGTAAGTCACTAATAGTCTATTTTTAAACCAAAAAGTTGCTTTTTCCACTTTTCTAAAGCTTTTAACCTGTTACAAGCCCTGATATTGTATCGTATTGATCCTTGCAACACTAAAAACATGTATAAAGTTCTTGAAATTTCACTGATGAATTTGGTTTACAGTAAACATGTTTAATTTATTTCAATGTTTTATTTGGTAAAATATAATATATTTCAACATATTTGGTCAGTACAAATGGACTGAATCCATTTTATTAGTTAAAGTTTTTGAAAATATATATTTTTACTGATTTAAATATAAATACAGTAAACCCTCATTTTCCCCGGACTATTTGGGGGGAGGTGTAGTCCGGTAAATCAAATGTCCGGTAAATCGCAAAGAACCAAAATCGGCACTTGAAAATAAACAAGCCAATAGATTTATAGCAGTGTGATATCCGTAGTAACGCAACATGTTTGTTGTGGTCAAGTTGCTGGAAGTGGGCGATGGGGAAGGTTTGTGCTGACTGGCGGGAGTAGAAAGATAAGCACGCGCCTTTGTCCGCTCATTGAGATAACCAAGGGTGTTGGCAAGGGGGGGGGATTAGTAAACTACCGCTGTTTGCATCGCTACACAGTATCATATACCGTGTCTGTGAGATAATAATCTAGCCACCGTCCTTGAGAATTTCTGAAGGGCAAGGGATAGAAATGCTGAGCATGAGAAAGGCATTTGTTGCGCTAGTTTGTGCACAGCAGATTTTATCTCTCTATACCTCGTACATTTACACCACACGTGCATTCTTGAACATACTCTGCCTCGTTGTGTGAAGATGCAGTAGCAAGTTTCACGTGTTTCCTGGGTCCAACAGTGCCAATTATTTTTGTTCATCATATTTCAACACATAACTCTTTAACTAGTTTTTTGCTTTACGAATATCCGACTAAGTTTGTTTCTTGACACTATAATCATCACACAACTTTGCTACAGAAACACCGGCCTCTTAACTTTTCTATTAGTTCAAATATTTTGCTTGATGTCAAAGTTACTCTATATTTCTTTTCTGTCCTGTTGCAGACACCATTTCATTAAAAAAAAAACGCATAATCTTTATCGCGCACGTTTATAAACTGCGTAAAAAATTCAAATAGACACGACAGTCGTTCTTGCCCGGACACGTCAAAACACCATTGAGCGACTTGCTCTGTTTACTGTCTTACGCAGCTATCTGTGCGCGCACCTGATGTCACTCACCAAAGCACAATAACCAGGTAGGTCTTGCGCTGTTTACGACACGCCTTGTTGATGGTACTTTACTTTATCTGTTTGTTAGTAATGTTTTATCTGGCTATTGTTTTCTACACTTTTGATTATTATTGTGATTTTAGGTGAATAGAAACGAGGTCTTATCACTTTCTATAAGCCGATGATGCACTGAGTTACTGACTCCCGTGAACGTGGCTAATATCGTACAGACCCGTCAATCTAGCGCCGCCGATACCCTAAGTTGAAGTTGAGTTAGTAGCACCCCGCCATCTGCCGTCGATGCGGATTAAGTGGCTGTGTCGGTGGTCTGCTGCCCCGACCTAGTGACCCTACTTGAAATCCAGCTTATCCACCGCATTTAACGTCGCGCCGCTGAACAACTTTACTCGCCCCGTCATTGTTTATCAGTTGATCGGGTTGTCTGTCAGCGGTCTTCCGCCTCGACCTTCGATGCCCGAACCCCCGAAAACTCCCCAGACTCGCAACCATGCGAGCACTCTCGCAACCTCCTTCGCCCGCGGTCTGTTAAGGTCTCCCGTCGTCGTTAATCGGCTCATCGGGTCGTCTTGTGAGCGGTCTGCCGCCCTGACCTTTGACGCCCGAACCCCCGAAGACTCCCCAGACTTGTAACCACGTGAGCACTCTCGCAACCTACTTCGCCCGCGGTCTGTTAAGAATTCCCTCTCTCCACGCTGGTCGAAAACCCGCCACCGGTCCCGGTATTGGTAATCCGGCCAATGGGAAGAGAGCACTTAGAAACAGCCCCGCCTACCGAAGCCAGCCCTGTAGTACACCATCGCCACATTTATTCAATTCAATTTGCATGTTTTTTTTTTCAAAACCTGGACAGTTCTCATTTGTTTGCTTAACTTATATTACTTATTTAAATTAACAGATTACTCTAACAAAAGTCTAATTCATATTATTTTTCATTGTCTGCAAGCCTCGTTGCTATAGGCTGCTGCATCCCCCTCCCCCTGCTGGCCAGAGTGGTCCAGCAGAGGGGTGTGAGAAGAGTAATGGGCACGACGGCGCCAATGCTCCTGCGACACCACCTGCTATGCTGGCCCGAGGGAACGGCCCAGATTCTCACATCTTTCTCTTATTTAATCTCAACTCAGTAAAAATCCTCGTAACATATTTTGCATTGCAGATTCGGTATTGTGACACAATACCGATGAATGGTCACCTGACCAGACAATTCCAATTTCGCAGATTACCCTAAATAAGTATATATTTTACTTAATACCTTCCTACACCAATACCTGCACGTTACATTTTTATGTTACAGTCCCATAAAAAATTTTCGTCTATGAGTTCAATATTTTACTTCTCTGACATATGGTTCGGTAAAATGCTCGTCTATAAAATATGTTCTTTAAAAATGAATAACAATGTAACTTCTGTTTTACTTTGTATTTTTAAGTTGATATTAATTAATTATTTTGAATGAAGTACGTTATAATTCATTTGAAATAATGTACTACATAAATGTTTATTGATAAGCCTAGGCATTAGGAGCAATATCTAAAACTTATCATTCCGCCTCGAGAATACTGTTGTAATTTAAGGCAATTTTATGGCAGAATCTTGTAAATAAACTATTCTTTGTGGTGTAATAAGTTTAAAAATTCCATATATGTAGGAACATGCTACTTTAGACCAGTTTTTTTTAATGGATTTCAGTTGGATTTTGAACGAAAATGCAGTTACGATATTAACATTTTTTAAAAGCATGTACGAAAAATGTGAAAAGTTCGTAGGAAGTACCACTGTGTGTAGCACAGGTCATGAAATTTTGGTACAATTTGCTGCTGTGATGTCGCGAAACGAACGAGTTGAGTGACAAGTTGCATCTGTCGTTTGGTGCAGTGTAACATGGCGCACTGTGTGGGCTGGTTTGTTAGCAGCCCACAAGTGTGCCAAATACTTGACACCCAGGTCCCCCCCTTTCATGGGTTTGCCAGACTGGCATGTGCCAGTGAAGTCAGACGGGCTGCTTGCCGTACAGCCCTGCCTAGTTCAGACTGCCTGAGGCAAGAAACATGAACACAAGTAAATCTTTAAAACTTTCTCGTATTCCTAAGACTTCGCGATCTGCTGACGATTTTGTTGCAAGTTCAATTGGCTCTCCCACTTGTTATCACACGCCTTCTGTCCCGGCCGCCATCTTCCAACTGCCGTCCACCACCCGAGTCAAGCCCACAACATCTCCCTTCTTTAATGAATAGCTTGACAAACTTTTCTTGACACTCGTACAAGTCCAGCACACAATTATAAACAGTTAATGCCTCCTGGCTCCATACCCTTTTAAGAACCTTAATCAAAGAGTTTTTTTTTTACGAAGATACAATTACTGTACAAGTGATTAACCTAATAGCTTATCTCTTACTCCATTCCCCTTGAACTATTTAACATAATCCGTCATCCACCTTGGTGGGACCCTCTTCCGATTCGGTCTGCTGACTTGTAAAGCTTTAGCAGTATCCCAACCTGGCCAATCTGGTTCAGTGTCAGACTCCCACCCTGATGTTTGTACACTGTTTGATGCCCTTGGTGATGTTTTTTTTTCCACTTTCACTGTTGCTCCACCCTAGCCATTCTGATCCACTGTCTTCTGATTCTGTTTGACATTGTTCTCCTTGTTTTGATTCTGGCGACCCCTGTCCGTTATAACTAATTTTCTCCCCCTCTTTCTCTGTCGCCCTCTCCTTTCTACTGTCGCTGATTTCGTTTCCGAGTACCTTGTTATCTGTTTTTTCTGTCACTGGAACCAGTACCAAATGTTGTCTATTGCGACGGTACGTATTTCCTCCGCTACTAATCAAGTACGACCTAGGACAGCCAGTCTCCCTAGGTGTGCTTAACACCCTTCCGTATTGTTGCCGGTCTGGAATCCAAACCTGGTCTCCTTTACATAAGGGAGAAAGGTTTCT
>PNEQ01115678.1:0-33751 GCA_003012365.1 Medauroidea extradentata
CAAGCAGCGCCACATGTTGTCCCTTCCCCCTCCCCTCGGTACGACCTTCGCCCAGGTTCCCAACCCCACATTCCATCCCCTCCTTTTCCTGGAAGTAAACAGCTCAACTGACCCCCTCCTCTTTCACAAGCTCCGCCCAAGGGACGGTCGTCTGACATTGGGTTCTGCGCACATCGCTTTGACTGTTGTCCCTCTATAGCATTCACATCCTTGCGTAGCGTGCGTGCGTACGTAGCAGAGTTGGTCAACTTACTAAGTGGTGGTTGTGAATGCAGCATGTGAAAAAATGACTCTTATTAAGTTTGTGGCTTGGTGCTTAAAAGGTCAATGTCATAGGATACAGTATATGACATTGACCGTTTTAGTACCAAGCCCCAGAAATGTTTATTTATATTGAGAAATAAATTCGCTTCGAAAAATAAATATAATGTATGATCATCTATTACCGACATTTTGTTAGGACACAAACAATTCCTGCACATGTCTAGATTAAATGTTGTTGTGAATCCAGTCTCTAATACTCAACGTACGTGCGTGTCTGCGTACGTTAAGTGTGGTTGTGAATCCGTCTTTAGGCAATATACCGGCGACAAGAAGCACGAGTGCACATAGCGACTATGTAGCTCTCTGTACACATACGTGTCAGTGTATATTGCTATAATTATCTCTCCTGGTCAGGCCGTCGTATCTTTAATCTAATAGGACAAGCGAATCCTCACCGAAGATTGCCGAAGCGGTGGACATACAAAATGGCATTAAAATTATGTATCGGTAACAACCGTGTAAATAACAAATAGTTGATTTTGTTTAGAATCATTAAAAGTTACATATGACAGTAATTATTATAAACGAAGACGATGCAGAGCTACCAATATAGTAAAAGTAAAAATTGTGTTAAATTTCTTGTTCTGGTGTTGGGTTCTGTATAGAGGATTTTTCTGCCAACTTCGGACGTCTTTGGTGAAAATAAGGTTCTTCTCGTCTATTAACCTAAATTATACCGTTCTTACTATATTCTCCCTGCTTCTGCTCCTCGAACTCTTCAGGCAAGTTACCATTGTAATGTAGCCTACATGCCGTTCGAAAAACATTAGTTGCGATAGGCGACACTCACAGCACGCATTTTTTTTGGACGTTTTAAGTTTTAGCCACGAACGATCCAGTGGCTTCGACGAGTGCTCACGGACCTCCATCCTGTCATTACATCTCATTTCCTGCCGTCTAGACTTGACACGGTAACATTGAACTATAGCCGTGACAATCCAGAACGTAAACTAATTACGTCAGCTTTGAACCCTTGAAGAACTCTACAAAAGATGTTCATCAACTTATAGTTTTTCTCGATTGCTGGTTTCTTTGAAATGTTCAGTGTGGACATATTTGTAAGTATTGTAGCGAACTTGTTATTTACAGTTTGAAGCTAAGACGAACTGACAGTTTTTAAGAATTTTTCTTCCGTAGCGTGAGAAACATATTCCTCTTTCCTTACATTTGGGGGGGGGGGGGGCGTAGCCGAATGGTCAGACCAAGGCGATCCGGGTTCGACTCCCGGCGGGGCCGGTCCCAGGATTTTCGCATGTGGGAATCGTGCCGGACGATGCCGTTCGTCGGCCTCCCGTTTCCCCCGCCCCTTCATTCCGGCGCTGCTCCGTACTCACATGTCACCCATCACCAGCGCTAAAGACCTCGATGTTAAGCGCTGACCAAAATCACACACACACTAATTTTTTTTTAAAGCGGTTGTCATGTGCATTTGAATTACTCTGGATACTATTTGTTACGCTTGTCAGTCGCTAGAGCAGCAGCAAAATATGAAGAGCTTCGGTAAAAGTAACGCAGCTTTGATAACTAGGCCGCGAGGTTAACAAAAGTTGGCAGTGCGTCATAATGGTTCAGGGCCACGAGTTTCCGTTTGGTCTGGAACACAAACATGTCCCATTTTAGCTGCAGTCAGGAAAACTAGTGCTCCGTCACGACAATATTGCATCTCAGCTGATCATTGCCACGAGTAACAATCTGAAGTAGGTGTAACCAAAGGTTTTGTTGTAAATAAAACTGATTCTTCTTAATTCGTTGATATGACGCCCCGTGTGCGTGGGGTGGAGTATATGACAGCATCTTCCACTGTCTTCATTTTCTTGCTTTTGTTTATCTTGCGTAGATAAGACGTTAACAGCGCCGAATAACGGCACTTAGAGGCTCGAAAGCGATGGCGCTGTAAGGGCGATATTGAAGCGCGCATCAAACGCCGCATCGCCTCAACGAGCCAAGCGCTGAACTAGCGTGCAAGCTTCCCGCCGAACCGTTTTAATATGGAAATTTAACTGGTGACCATATATCATTGGAAGAAAGTCTGTAGCAAAGTTCAGTGCACGTCTCAGTCTGAGTTCCACATACATCCGGTTAGTACATTTTCAAGTACGGCAGTCTGAAAAAGCGGTTTTTAGCCATGTTGGAGGGCTTAGAAACAGTGTTTTTAACGTGCATGGGTGTCTTAAAACAGCGACATTCCCACCTTGTCCGAAATGTGTTTTCTTTTTGTACGTTGGCACAATGGGCGCATGTGAAATAGTTTAGTAATAAAAACCTGTTTACGAACGCACTGCGACGCATTTTAAGCATGTAGTAGGTGGCACCCTTAAGTTGTCTGCCCTAATATTGCATTCGCTCGCTGCATGTATTAAAAACCTTTCACACAGTCAAATATAGCTACAATTTTCTTTCAGTTTTATTAAATTCAATCTATTGTATGTTATATGACGCCATGCTGAAGTCATAACCGCGGCCATTTTGTTTTCCAGTTTATTTAATGACTTGAATTTCGTCAAAGATTTTCGTTCGAAAGTTTTCTGGAATTAAAATATTTAAAAATTGAGAAGCAGTTTTTCTGACAGTATTAATTCAAACAACATACTAATAGAGGGTTTTTTTTTCAGCAAATTAAGCCATATTAATATATATATATTAATATATATATATATATATGCATTATTTCTTTTAAATACTATACATGAAAATAATTAGCCATTTTATATTGTTTTAACCTAATCGTGTCGTGCATGATTAATAGATAATTTTAAGATAGCGACATTATTTATTTGGTGCCTCTTTTAAGTACAAATACAGTTTAAAGTGATCCCTGAAGAGTTTATTGAATTCAATTTTTTTTTTTTCATTGTGAAGTGATAGCTGTTCGAAAAATTGAATTCAATAAATATTTGATTGTGTGAAAGAATGTGTGCGCCGTGGAGATACAGGCGAAAAGTTATACTACACTATAAATTGGAATTTGTGAATATTCACTGTTATTCCAGTGGTTTTTATAGATTCCGGATGAAACAGTTTGGTGGATTGAATAAGTAAAAAAAAAAGCACTAAAAAATTACTGGATATTACCGATTAACTTTTGTAATGGTACTATAAATTGTAGTCGGTGAATATTCATAGATTTGCCACTGATTCAGTTCGTTGAAACTGGTCCATCAGGAATATGTGGAAAAAAAAAACACTTGAATATTAGCGAGTATTCACTAATTCAATTTTAGATTGCTCATAACTTTCAATTCAAAAATGGAATATGGATGGATCTTCTATATGTATTTGTAACTAAAGCCCACCGTGCACGGCACAGTTTGTAGGTTATGAGCCAATAGTATGTGTGCTACAAGTATCTGCTACACACGATACTGGCAGCTTTGCTAGCCAGAGGACAACACTAGATAACGCCTGCGTCCTTCTTCAATTTTTTGACAATTGCCGTTGTATCAACACCGAACTGAAACTTCAAAATGTAAATTATTAAATGAGTGGTACTAATGGTAAATTTTATAATTACTATATGTAATAAATATAATTTTTATACTAAAATAACTATTTCAGAGACTCTTTTCAAACTATTATACAGCTGTAGAGTTCAATAATATTTTTGGTGTGACATCCATTGTTATATTTCAATTTGACTACTTTCTCGTCCGTTGTTACTTTTTTGTAGATACGTATTAAAAAGCAAATTGTCAGCGTTTAATTTTGTTATAGGTTCTAATGGAAGATAATAGTGGTTTTTACTTTTTTTTTTTTAATTTGTTTCACGTAAATGTCTTAATAGGTTCAGTATTAATATCATGTTCCGGGCAACATTTAATGCCGTTATTAGGTTCAGTTCATTGTGTCATAAGTCTACACACAATGGAACATGCAAAAATAATAAACTAAATTTAAATACTAAACTAAAATATTCAAAATAAGTTTTTTTAACCGAAATAAAATTTGCTTCTTTAAACTGAAAAATAATTGAGAAAAATAATAATGTTATGGGTTTGGATAATAAATAACCCAAATACGTAATTTTAATTCCACTAAACTATTAATAGTGTTATTAAATAATTTGAGTTATAACGTAGAGATGTTATTGATTAATTATTTAGTTTTTTAGCTGCGTGATTGGTAATAAGAATGATTTGCTCATTTAGGTAGGTCCGACTGTGGTTCTTGCATGCACGTTGTTGCTAGTTGTGTCCAGAGAACTGTTTTCAAAATAATTTCTTCCGTGGCAGTTTATCTTTTTAGTAGAAAACAAATATGAATAATCTCTATATAACTTTTTGTTTTAATTAAAAATAATTTTGTTTTTCGAACACATTTGCCCATCCGTGTCCCAGAAAACATGCGCACCTGTAAATGTATATAAAGTCTTATAGTGTTTACGTGTTCTCTTATTGGCCACTGGGGGCCGCGGTGGACGAATGGCGAGACCATTCGCCTCCCAACAAGGCGATCCGGGTTCGATTCCCGGCGTGGTCAGTCCCCGGATTATCGCATGTGGTAATCGTGCCGGATGATGCCGTTGGTCGGCGGGTTTTCTCGGGGATCTCCCTTTACCCCCGCCCTTCCATTCCGGTGCTGCTCCGTACTCACCTCATGTTACCCCGCGCCAACGCTAAAGACCTCGATGTAAAGCGCTGACCAAAAATCTCTCTTATTGGCCGCTGTCGAAAAATTTTAGTGCACTTGCAACGGAAATAGGACACGATCAATTAGGCAGAACCAATAGCCGATTTCGCTGAATTGCTCGTAGCTGGTGGGATTTTAAGTGAAGCAGCTCGCACGGCTGTCACATGTTGCACTATGTTAATGTTCATTATTGACGATCATTTCACATTCCCAATTTCGAAAAGGAGGTTACTGATCATGGCGGTGCTTAGGATGGAGACGAGCAGGCTGTCGGAAAACAGAGGTTCTGTCTTCCTCAGTATACACCTTCGCCCACCTCCCCCTCCTCATTTCCCCTCACTTCCATCTTGGCAACACAGAATAGTAGTGGTAGGCGACAGCGAAGTGCGAATGATTGTCTGTTCGTCTACTTTTAGCGTTAAGACGTTGATTATTCGAGGATATTACTGTGTATATGAATTATGTATGTGGGCTGTAGCAATTTGCCTTTCTGATGTAACCGTTTGGAAGGAAGATATGTTTTGGAAGGTGATGTACCAGCCATATTGAGAGAGAGAGAGAGAGCGAGAGAGAAGGTGTAATATGAAAGTTAATTTTAGTGTATATAAAACTTTTTTCAGATTTTGATTAATAAATGAGAGAAGATCCCTATTTACCATCATGTCGTTCTTTCAACATGAGTTATTTCAGCATGTGATTTTTAGTGGTATTTTGAAATGAGAGAGATTTTTGTAATATATATCTTAAAATTATGTAATTGATGTTGAAATTTTTCATGTCACGCTGCTCACACACTTCTACATATTTGTGATCGATTTCTGTACATTTACTTTCCGAATACATTTACTTATATACGTCTTTCCATTTACTTTCCATGTGGTAGATAATTTTTATGGGTTAGTCTTAAAATACCAATAACACACTGAATAAATTGCAGTTAGGCTCAATGTTATTTCAGAGGGACATTTTGTAGACTGGTCGGTCGTTTTAAGTTTTTGTCTAATGCCATAACCTAACAATGTGTGTTTTGTTTTCAGAAAATAAAGTTTTTTCATTCCCAAAAAATTTACATTGCATAATATATTTTGAACGTTGACACTCGGTGATAGTTATGTACATTTTCGTTTTTTTTTTTTTTCTTGTAGTACGGGCCGGAAAGTGGAACTTTATGTGAAATATATTTAATGAAAAAGGGGAAAAAAGCATACACTACAGAAAAAAATTAATAAATTCTGAAGACTAAACGAAACTAAATTATCTTAATCCGCTCATTTCCTGAGTACAGGTAGTAGTATGGATAACGTATTTTTTCAACCATCGAACACACTGATGACCAGTTTCTCCAACGTTCGTTATCAGCTTTGACGGACATCAAATTGCTTGATCATAGTTAAAGCTCATTTCACCATCAGCCATTATCCCTGAAGGTCAAAAAATAGACCGTCAAATTTGATGATAAATTTTTCACCTAACAATTATGTTGATGGCCTTTAAGGGCATTGGACCCGTAAAATTTCATTTTTTTTATATTTGTGCCAAACACCGTTCAATTTTTGCACATCAGATAACACGACATTTCCTCAAATAAAAAAATTAGGCCCCATAGTTTTTGCAAAATCAATCATCAAAGTCACGAAATGGCCATTACGGTGCAGCCAAAATCAAAAAAAGTAATTAACTAATGAATTAAAAATGACGGGAACTGAAAGTCAGTGTATCAATGCATTTCATGACATGTTTGACAAAAGTTAGCTTTGAATATTTCAGTAGTAGCAGAAAGTCAAAGTTATGCAAAAATTTACTCATTTTCATCAATTTTTAAAAAATACAAAAATATATCGTTTTGTGTTTACAAAAGTGTCTTGAAGTAGTTCACATCATTAAGTATCGATATGAATTATCGTGTTTCAGCAAGTTAATTATGTTTTATTATTTTAGCTACACCGCATCTGCCATTTTGTGACTTGGATAGGTGATTATGCTAAAACTATGGGCCCTAATTTATTTTTATTCGGGGAAATGACGTGTTATCTGATGTGTAAAAGTTGAACAGTGTTTGGCACAAATATAAAATTTTGAATTTTTACGGGTCCAACGTCTTTCCAGCGTGACATAAGGTTAATATATGAATGTTTATTTTGTGCTGCTAAGCAGTGCACGTGGGAATGTATTACAAGCTGAACCGCGGTGCCTTTATTACCACATGTAAACTACGATAGCGTGTTCGGAAAATATCAAATTTCTTAATATAAACTACTACAATGGAATTTTTTCGCCATAAAAACTGATAGCAATTATCACAGCATTTGGCATGGAATAACGTAACTGCTATTCAAGTGAAACGTTAAAGTGAAAGGTAGTATGTACAATTATGAGTTCTTAGGGACTTAACTCGGTAATGTCATAGTTATTCGTTAGGACCCATAAATGATCAGAAATGTGTATAAACATTGACCCTCGTTCTACCCAACTGCTGGGACAACAACCTAAAAATCAACCATCTTGCAGCATGTCCAGCAGCGAGGAGAAACGAGCGCGTACCTTGCCTATACAGACCCGCCTGGTGTCCTGATGTGGCACTTGTCGACCACCTGGACCTGACAGTAGATCCTCCAACCTCGTCCTCTGTCACTGGTGAAGCCTCAGCCCATACTTGCAGCGCACTCAGGCCATCTGTAACGAGCACTGCAAGCAATCATGTTTCGTCAGTGCTCGTCGTCACCAAGGCAACGGAACAAGTTAACAGTATGCGTTTTAAATCTCGCAGTAAGATGATAGTTTTGGAACCCTGGGCAGTGATTTTTCACCGTTTTTGTTAGAAATGTTACAAGACTATTGAACTAAGATGAAACTAAATATCGTATGAGAAGGATGCGAGGCCCATCCGATAGCAGACTGTCCTGACCAGGAGCCCCCAGTTCCGGCCCCGGTCATCCTGATTACGGTATTACAGGGTTTCCCGAAATCGCTCCAGGCGAATGCTGGGATGGTTCCGTAATAAATGCCAATGCTGTGTCCTCTCCGAGCCCCTGCCATTGTAGCAAGTTATGTGGCACCGTCTCTTATGACCTCGCTATCGACGAGACGTAAAGCCCACTAACCTTACATTGACTGGGAGCTCGTAGGTGTCTGCCACTTCCCTGAAACCTGACACGACTGGAGAAGCGACGGAATACGAAGTGCTGGGGGAAAAGAGTGGGAGATTTTGATCAGCGCTTAACGTCTAGTTCTTCAGCACTGATGAGGGATGACATGATGTGAGTAAGGAGCAGCACCGGAATGAAAGGGCGGGGGAAACGGGAGATCCCCGAGAAAACCCGCCGACCAACGGCATCGTCCGGCACGATTCCCACATGCGAAAATCCGGAAACCGACCCCGCCGGAATTCGAACACGGATCGTCTTGGTGGGAGGCGTGAGGTCTGACCCCTCGACCATTGCGGCCCCTGGGGAAAATAGGTATCCCGAGAAAACCCGCCTGCCAACTGCGACGTCCGCCACGTTTCTTACATACGAAAAATTCCGGGGACTGACCCTACCGGGAATCGAGCCCGGATCATTGTGATTGGAGACGAGCGCTCTAGCCACTCTGCCCCATTACAGAAGTAAAATAGCTTGCGGAGTAAAATATGCAATTTTGTGTACATTGCAGAATTGGTTACATCGTCGTTATATTTACCTAAACAAATGTAACTCTCGGTGCGAGCAAACACACAGCCATCTCATATTTTCCATAACATCTTTAAAATGAAATAGCAGATACAAAATACTTACGTTATATATTTTTTCTGCGTCTTCTTAATTGGTATTGTATACAGCCGAAGTATCGTAATCGCAAGACAGGTTTTATTGCTTTATGCTTACTTAAAACTCCCGCTAAAATGTTTGTCATGTCTCCTATGCACTTAGTAATATCGGTAGCCTTGCACGAGGAGTCAGCTGAATACCTGTGTCGATTAACATCGTTGACTGGTCATCGGCAGCAACTGGCTGTACCGGTGGTGGCAGTGAAACTAGCTAATAATGGATCCCTGCTAAACCATACAAATTGTGCGGGTTAACTTTTAAAATGTTTCATTACGACATTATAAACAATTTAAAACAGTTCTGACATTTCTCAATAAGTAACAGATATGGTTTCAAGAATGATGCAAGAAAATTAATTGTATGCTATCTGTTAGTGGAAGTGCCCGTTAAAGTCTACTGAAAAAAAATTTAAAAATTCTATATTTATTTTAAATACAAATAATTTTTATTCTGTATTTTTATGAGCATGAGATTGTAGCCTGCAATGTCTTTATCCATTGTAATTTTTTGAGTTTGGTGTATCAGTTGGTTTTAGTGTAGTCCTTAAAACAGAAACATGCAAAATATGACTTTACTAAGCCATTACGCGAAAACTATGGGAGATAAAAAATGTCATAAGTGTCAAATTTAGTCACATTTTGTGTCTGAAATAAAAAATATCTGGTACAAATAAAAAATGGTGATGAAAATTGCTGTAGCCGCGCCCTTAACGCGGCCGCCTACCTCACGCTTCAAATGCGTTGCAGTGTGTTCGTGAACAGGTTTTTTCTACGAAATTATTCTACGTGTGCCCATTGTACCAACGTACTAAAAGAAAACAAACTTAGGGCAAGGTCGGAACCTCATTGTTAAGACGCCACACTTATTAAAAATACAGTTTCTAAGCCCTCCAACATAGCTAAAAACGGCCTTTTCAGGCTGCCGTACCTCAAAATGTACTAACCGGATGTATGTGAAACTCAGATTGCGACCTGCAGTGAACTTAGTTGCAGACTTTCCACCAATAAAATTATATGTTCACCACTTAGTGTCCCATAGTAAAAATCAGTTCGGCGGGAACCTTGCACGCTAGTTCAGCACTTGGCTCGTTAAGGCGACGTAGCATTTGATGCGCGCTTCAAGGTCGACCTTACTGCTCCGTCGCTTTTGAGCCTCTCACGCGCGGGTAGGCGGCAACCTTAACTATGTGTATCACAAGTTACTTCCAGGACAATGGTAACCCAAGTCTTATAAATTCGGCAACATTTTCGTAGAATCGTTTTAACAGCCTTAGGCTAACAATTTGATGGAAAATAATTTTTTTGGAAAATGAAAATGTTTCGAATATGGTAGATCAATTAAGATTCTTTTGATATGACGAGCGTAGTGTAACATAACCATGCGGTTAGGTTAGGCTTACATTACACCAGTAAAGAGCGGTTGTACTTGTTTGCGCCGTTCTGTGAAGAAATCACGAGCTATGTCTTTATATTTTAACGTGATAATTTGCCTAACCTACATTCTTATATATTTACCATAAGTTAATTAGGCACTAAAATTATGTTTATTTGTACGATGTAAATGAACGGTCAAACTACATCATATTTGTTGTAGAGATTTTTTAAAATTTAACTATGAATACATTAATAACATAGCAGCTAGCGTGCTGTTCTGAAATTCTTCGTTTGTGCAGTTATAAGCAGTTGAGAATTTAGTTGCTTGATTTACAAGTAGGGTTAGATGGACACGGTAATATGCAAATTTGATACCTTTATTGTATTAGTTGACATACAACACTTGTATACGAGGAATGACCAAGGAAATAATTTGCTCTAAAACATTTTCAAGACTGTTTCGCCTAGGGTTTAAAGTATTTGAGTTAAATTTTCATCAGACTAGGTAACTAAGTACATATTTAGTGAAATACTTGGTAAGAGAACGTGAATTTTATGTTTTGGATAACGTGTAATTTAGTAATGTACATACGCCAATTTCTAAGATCTCACACGTATACATTGTTTTTAATACATGTATTTCAAGAACTACGGGACAGATAGAAAGCAAATTATATTATTCAAAGTTTAATTTAACTTGTAGTTAACGTTGTAGGCTCAAGTTAGAAGATAGCACGAGAATAAATTGTTATTACTAGAGATGGTCAAATTGTGCGAATTCAGTGACCTGCATGTTAGAATCAAATATCCTATGCATACTCAAGCCCTGTCTATTCGTTCATTGTCTGCTGTTCAACTGAGTAGCAGTTAGTATGGACAAATAATCGGAACTTGGATATGCATTGGATATTTCATTATAACATGCAGATCATTGAATTCGCAAAATTTCACCATCTCTTATTACGTATTTCTATAATGTACGCGACTGATTTTAACTTTGAGGATTAAGGGCGCCGTCTACCCGCGCGTGAAAGGCTCAAAAGCGACGGACCAGTAAGGTCGACCTTGAAGCGCGCATCAAATGCCGCGTCGCCTCAACGAGCCAAGCGCTGAACTAGCGTGCAACCTTCCCGCCGAACCGTTTTTACTATGGGACTTTCAGCGACAACACTATCATTTTATCTTAGGCGACGAAAGGCAAAGAGTCGCTCTACAGGTCTATAATATTCAGAATATCGTGAAAACGATTACTCGTACATAAAAATCAGCGTCAAAAGTCCCGATTCGGTCACTTTCACACTCAAAAAAATACTTGTTAGGAACGATAACAGTTAATGGCAAAATTATATACCTGTACTAAGATCCTTGAATGCTTTTCGTAGCCTAACCGCGTGACAACATGTTGAATGGTTTTCGAATGAAATCAGGATTGTTAAAGGTCTGCGCGCCTCTTCACAATTCTAGTAGACGGCGCCCTTAACTTGCGCACACCTCGAGGAAAGAAGGTGTATTAGTTATGTGTTTTTACTTCTCACAGCATGTATTAGGAAATACGTGATTTTCGTTCCCCGACATTTTATTGTCCAGTCCGCAGCACATACCACGTGTCAGGAGGCTGTGGAGAGTCGTCGAGAACTCCAGCTTTGTGCTGTGCGGATCGTGGTTGGATTAGTTTCTTTGAGTGCCATTGGTTGAAACTCCTTCTTAGGCGTGTTCTAAAATGACACGTACGCGATACGAATCACAAATACGGAAACTTAAGACCTGAGTCACATCTATAATCGCAAGCAAGCGGATGTGGATATGACGGATACACGGAACAAAGCTGGTCAACTACCAACTCTTCCGCGTCTGTGAATCCGTGTAGTCAATAGGACACGAGTATGTATAACGTTAATCTTTTGATTTTTTGGTTCGCGTAAATAGCCGCCATTGTGTGTCTGTGGCATCGTAGCTCCTAAACAGATAAAACTATTTTGAATAGTTTTTTTTTTTTTTTAAGGTGACTTGATCGAGTGTGTTCTTGGCTCAGATTCAAGAAAATCTGTTCAGTGTTGACCGTCGTGAGACAGGTTAGTTTTACCCTACTGAGATGATTGTCGTTGTGCCAGTATTCCTGCTCAGTACGAGAGGAACCGCAGGTACGGGCCGCTGGTTCACGCACTCGGCCGAAAGACTGGTAGTGCAATGCTACCAGCCGTGGGATTATGCCTGAACGCCTCTAAGGCAGTATCCCCTCTGACAAAGAAACTATAACTATAGAGTCCCTTGGGCCGAAAGGCTCATCAATTAATCATACTAGGAGGCCTGCCGGACGCAGGTCACCGCACAGAGCTCTTGTGAACCACACCAATGGGTTTTGCGGGACACCACCGTGCACTCCGTGGTACACCATGGGTCTGAAGTTCGGTGTTGGGACTCGAATCGTCTGTAGACGATCATCATCTCTTTTCTAGTTGTTGAAGGGATATGAGCAACTTCTACTGGTCTGATTAATTTGAAATTAGGGTTTCCTGTGATTCGGGAATTTTTTTGAATTTAAATTTAAGTATTGCCTTTTTATAACTTCTAAATACGTACAACAAACAATAAACCGCGAAAATGGATGTTTTATGGTAAATAATTATGGCATACTGTTGTTATGAATATTTAATATTGTTTATATTTTTGCAGCATAATTTTCACAAAGGTAATCGATAGCAACGTAATTTAACGTTTGTACTCAATGCCTTGATGGATTTCCATAGAGCCTGAAATATCATTAAGCTACAATTTGTTACGTTTCCGTGTGTATTGAAGAAAAAGCAGGCAGGAGTTACTATACGTCTATACGTATTTCATTACGTTTCCGTCATTCCGCTTCCGTGATGGGTGGAAGGTCCGAGCTTCTCTTAGGTTCCGCCCACCTGAACGGCAACCGTCGCCCTTGAGCACGCGGGGAGATGGGAAGCTTTCGGCGGTGCTCTAAGGTCGTTGGATTGGTCCACCTTGTTGACTTGTAAGGTGGTAACCACGCCCATCCACCGCGATTGTAAGAGCGTAATCTCTTACTGGTTAGGCTGGGGGCCTCCCTACCAGAGCCTCAAATGCATTGCAGCAAGTTACGGCTATTCGGTTTTTGATGATATTATTTAACGCGCATTGAATTTGCATATCTACGAAAAGAACACACACTTCAAACTATGGCGCTATGGTTTCAAAAATTCGGCACGTTTATTGAAAACATCATTTTCAGGCTCCTCAAAATGGCCAAAAATGTGTTTTTTCAGACAAGTAACAACCGTAACTTTTAACTATCCTACAAACAAATAAAATAATGTGGTCACCGCTTAAATCCCATAGGGAAAAGGATAATAGTAAAGCGCCGCTGCTCGCCAGCTAAGTGGCTTGCGCGGAGAGGCGATAGTGCATTATAATGTCGGTCAACGGCAGCCTTACCGCTCCTGCCTCACACACACAGCCTATCTAGGGATGCCCCTTAAACCACTCTCGTCGGCTAGCTTGCTCGTCCTGGTTAAACCCACTGGAATTAGTTACAGGATCCAACGTGTGCGTGTGTGCGAGGAAGCTCATTTACCTTGAGTTTCTGAGTCTATGGCAGATTCAGCGTTGATAAGCGGGGTGGGGGAAGGGGCCTCCCTGTAACATTTTAATTGTTTTAATATTTTTTATATTTGTACTAGACTGTTTGTTTTATAGGCATTCATTGTGACTATATTTCACAGCAATGATAATTTTCTAGCTTCTATAGTTTGTATAATGGCTTGTCAAAGCCAAAATTTGCCTAAAACTGTTTTACACAAGAAACGAAAACCAACTGACGTACAGAAATGGAAAAAATTCTCACTGAAGAACAGTATCGCGGGGTATGTCTTGACATTTATAAAAAACCGCATTAAATATTTTTGTAGGTTATTTTTAAAAAATTGCTGAATTTGAATTAAAAAATTGTCAACATTGTGTATTTTTTTTAATACAACAAATTGCAATGCAATGATTTTATACATGTCTAGTTGCTGACCGCGACACAGTTATTCAGTGGAATTTATTTCGTTTCTTGTATAAAACCGTTTTATGCAAATTTTGGCTTTTACTTGGCATTATGCAAAAAGTATGAACCTAGAAAATTTTCATTACTGTGAAAATAGTCCCAGCATATGTCTACAAAACAAACCATATCTCGTACAAATATAAAAATTATTAAAATAATAAAATTGTTGTGTGAACTCCATCTTTAATGTCAGAAACTCGCAGTACATGTTCGAAACATAATCTTGCCTCCTCTCATACATATGCACATGTTGAATCATGCATTGTCCTACTGTGTAATATACGCCTGCATCCGCCATAGAGGATACAAATGAGGGCATCATCATAGGCCTAATTTATCAGTAACATATTTTAGTTATTTAACATTTTTAATTTTACAACACATTGAAATAAACTTTCATCAATAGGCCTAACTAAAAAACTGGGGGTTTCCGGAACTATATTTATATGTTTTTTTTTGTGGAGCCCTCCCTCCAAGCTTGTAAAAGTATTCCTGAAACATCGCGTGTGTGTGTGCGCGCGCGCTACACACACTCTCTCTTTCTCTCTCTCCCTCTTTCTCTCTCTCCCTCTTTCTCTCTCTCTCTTTCTCTTTCTCTCTCTCCCTCTTTCTCTCTCCCTCTTTATCTCTCTCCCTCTTTATCTTTCTCTTTCTCTCTTTCTCTCTCTTTCTTTCTCTCTCTCTCTTTCTTTCTCTCTCTCTCTCTTTCTTTCTCTCTCTCTCTTTCTCTCTCTCTTTCTCTCTCTCTCTTTCTCTCTCTCTCTTTCTCTCTCTCTTTCTCTCTCTCTTTCTCTCTCTCTTTCTCTCTCTCTTTCTCTCTCTTTCTCTCTCTTTCTCTCTCTCTTTCTCTCTCTTTTTCTCTCTCTCATTTCCTTTCTCTCACTTTCTCTCTCTTTATTTCTCTTTTTCTCTCTTTTTCTCTCTCTTTCTCTTTCTTTCTCTCTCTTTCTCTTTTTCTCTCTCTCTTTCTCTCTCTTTTTCTCTTTCTTTCTCTCTCTTTCTTTTTCTTTCTCTCTTTCTTTCTCTTTCTCTCTTTCTTTCTCTCTTTCTTTCTCTCTTTCTCTCTCTTTCTCTCTCTTTCTCTCTCTTTATTTCTCTCTCTGTAAGAGCGGTGGTGACTTTGGGACACTTGTATTCTGTTCTTAGTTTCCACAATTGGCAACTGTTGGTAAATATTATTTAAATGTCATGTGGCTATTTATATCCCCTCTTACGGTGTGTGTGCTTTGGATTCGTCGACGCACTCTTGTACTATGCAAGTGTTCGGAACGACGCTGTCGTCTAGACACTCGTCGATTGGAGTTTCTGCTTTGGTCTTACTAGTTGACAGCCGCACAAAGGAACGTGACCAAGCATAGTGTTTTTTGACAACTGGGGCGAACAAGCAGTCGCTCCCCTCCTCCTTCCCCGAATACCCCAACCACATCCGTTTCCTTCCTGAGCACACGGTTCTCTTATCCTGTTCTTGTTGGCAGTTAAACAGATAAGATAAAATAAAGGTATCTAACATGTGACAATAACGTGTGCTTTATGTATAACACCGGTACACTCTTACAATGTACCGATAATGTATAGAAAGTTCAATGCAAATGTTTTTATTGTACATGGAAAGTCCTTGTGGAATTATGAAACACAGAATTTCGTTCAGTAAATAAAAATACATTTTACGTGAACGTTATGACATTATCGACAATTACCTTAATACGTGTCTGCATTATGAACAAAGTATTATTTACCGAAAATCCCATAAGTGAAAATGTTTATTGTTAGTAAATTAAAAAAAATATGCGAAGGAATTTTATTAGTACTTAAACATTTTCGTTAAATGTCGTGAATATTTTTTAAACAGTGTACATTATCAATAATACTAGAGGTGTGTAAGAAACACAGCTACTGTAGGAAAAATATTTATACAACTTTTAACATAAAATAACATAGTTGTTGTTACTGTTGTAGAAACGTGTGTATTTAAATGTTCACAGTACAATCTCAGATCTCTGTCAGCGCACTTTAAATTTTTGGCCGTAACTTCTGCTGAGCCCTATACTACACTATACTGAAATCTGAAGATGAATCAATGCCATTTACCATTGAAAGGATTGCATAGATTATTGTATGTAACATTTCAGAGTTGAAGTTACCTGAACGATCTTTCGCAAGATGCGACAGACGCTTGTAGAGAAAGAGAGAGAGAGAGAGAGAGAGAGAGGGAGAGAGAGAGCAAACATTTCTAATCCGTTGCTAACAAGAAGCTCTTAGGCGAAAATTATATTTTCTCAACATTCTTCTGAGTTTTTTCCCTAAAACTACTAAAAATGTTATTTCACAGAACAATTATATAGGTACTTTATCAGTCACAGGGCATAGTTTCCCAACCTCTATGCACTTCATGTTAACGTATTGCAATGTTTCATATGTACAGATTCAGACACTGTTCACATTAGTCTCAAATTTACAAAGAAATCCAAAATGTCCTTCCTACATTTTGTCCAAAATTTCTCAGGGAGCATTCCTGCTGCGCGTTTTAATTAGTTCAAGTAGCCAAAACAAATTGTTTCTCACCAGTTATAATATAAAGCAAGATTTACTTTGCTAAGTTACACATACTTCAGTGTACGTCCCCGATTTCAGAAAATTTCGACACTGAATTATGGAAACAATCATCATTTGTGAGCATTTAACTGCCTTAAGGCGATGCTTTTCTTAATTACTTTCAGATAAATAAATAGTCGGAGATGAGGTACTTCTCGTATTTTGGGCTGCCGTCGTATCCGATTTAACACCGCAATCGTATCAAATGTGTTTTGCCTTAGGAATTACATATTCATACAGCTCACTCCTCCAATAATTTCATGGGCGTACCTAGAAATAGTTTTCGTAACGGTTTCTGAACTCCCGTCTTGCAGAAATGTTATATTATTTTAACGTCCCGAAATGCTTCATAAACATATTTTGTTAATATCATATTGTTTTTATAACATGTACCTTATGCAATGCAAACACTGATATTTCGGAGGGGATTGTAACCCCCGACCCCCCCCCCCTGCCCCCGGGCACGCCTATGAGTAATTGCCCGTCTGGAAGTGCGTATACTTATACGTTATCACGGCCGTGTAAAGGCTAGGGGGGGGGGAGAAATAAAAGAAAGGTAAATTGGGGATATACATTTGTTTGAACTTTGTGTTTTAGACGTCGGAAAAAACTAAAGTAAAGCCGCAAGCCAACGACGGCTGTTCGTGAAAGTGCGCGTGCGTTTTTGAATATTATTTAGTTACAGCTGGTTTTTTTTGTTGCGATAATTATTTTTAAGCTTAAACGAGAGCAGATATCAACAATCTGTCTGGTAGTTTTGTTGAAAATAATTTTTGCCGTGATTGCTAATTTTTTTCCTAACCTAGGAATTATACGGTTTCGTCGTTACATAGTTAAGTAAAACCGTGGTATTTACTGCCTTTAAAAATTCAGCCAACATGAAGAAGACGATTTTAAACAAAACTGCTAGAGAGAATTTTGATATCTGCTCTCGTTTAGGTGAAAAATATTAATATCGCTTTAAAAAAATAGAAACTAGAGAGCATGGCCTTAAGGGCATGGGCCCCGAGTTTCTTCGCATTTAATGTCAATTATTTTTTAAAACATAAATGGGAACCGATATCGTAAATTCACTTCGTAACTTTGTCATGGCTGATTTAAACAGCATACTCTAATTTTACCGAGTCAGAAGACTGCAAAATAGTTGCTAATTAGTTGATTAACGAAATTTCTCTTTAATTGCTCTACTAATACAGTTTGTTTCGAAAAATTACATTGCTTAGTAAAACCAGTTTGCAAAAAAGTTAAGAAGAGATTTTACGATATCGATTCTCGTATGCATTTAAAAAAATAATTCTCTCGAAAGCCGAGAATCTCGTGCCTAAGCCCTTAAGGGCGTTGGACCCGTCAAATTTCATTTTATTATATTTGTGCCAAAGACTGTTCAACTTTTGCACATCAGATAACACGTCATTTCCCCAAATAAAAAAAAATATATTAGGCCCCATAGTTTTTGCATAATCACTCACCTAAGTCACAAAATGGCCATTGCGGTGTAGCCAAAATCAATAAAAGTAATTAACTGATAAATTCAAAATTACAGTAACTGATAGTCAGTGTATCAATGTATTTTATGACATGGCTGACAAAAGTTAGTTTTGAAAATTTCAGTAGTAGCCAAAATTCAAAGTTATGCAAAAATTTACTCATTTTCGTCAATTTTCTAAAAATACAAAAATGTATCGCTTTGTGTTCACAAAAGTGTCTTGAAGTAGCTCACATCATTAAGAATTAGTATGAATTATCTGGTTTCTGAAAGTTAATTATTTTTTATTATTTTGGCTACACCGCAACTGCCATTTTGCGACTTTGATAGGTGATTATGCTAAAACTATGGGACCTAATTTTTTTTTATTTGGGGAAATTACATGTTATCTTATGTGTAAAAGTTGAACAGTGTTTGGCACAAATATAAAATTTTGGCTTTTTACGGGTCCAACGTCCTTAAGCTGGATTCACAGCCACTATGTAATGTACGCGCCTTCGTACGTGTAAGGGTAGAAATACCGAGTGTCGTGCGTACGTACGTACGCTAAGTGGTGATTGTGAATGCAGCGTGTGCAAACGTAAGACGCCATTAAATATGAATTTATATTGATAAATAATTTATCTTGTTCCCATACGTTATTTAATTCGCTTCGAAAAATAAAGATATAGTACAATAATGTGTTACCGACATTTTGTTAGGACACATCTATATTAAATGCTGTTGCGAATCCAGTCTCTACTACTGAACGTACATGCATGTGTTCGTACGTAAGTTAAGTGTGGTTGTGTATCCGCCTTTAGCGCTGTTTTCCGCGCTGGGGAGGAGGAATATGAGGTGAGTATGGAGCAGCGCTGAAATGACAGAAGGGTGAGGGGGGAGATCCCCGATAAAAAAAACCGCCGGCCGACTAAGGTTATCGTCCGGTACGATTTCCGCGTGCGAAAATCATAAAATAAAGAAGTTTGCTTGTAGAGAAGTAGGACGTTTTGAAGTTAATTTTTCAGATCGGATAAATATTGTATTTTTGAGCAGTCGACCTTTATTTTCCCGCTCCGAACAATGATGTGCCCAAAGCGACCTACCGACCGCCTCCCCCCTCCAACCACTTTTCCTTCTTCGCCGCTTCCCGCGTTTGTTTCGCCACTGACGAAGTATAGGACTGTATTCGTTGTGAAATGAAGTTTTTGTATTCATTCTTCTTGTACCCCCATTCTCATCGTCTACTTCAGTTGGTGCGCTATCAGGCTCTGAAAATAGTAAACTGTTTAATATTTATGTGTGGTGACAGTGAATGGCAAACAAAAAGTATTTGCCAGTATGTATGTCAACTGTCTACGTTTGTACAGACAATGGTTTGGTGATGCTTTTTTCTCTTTCAGTAGTCAGTGCAGCTCGAGTCGACACTGAAAACACACAATAACAGGGGATGGTTCAAAACTTGTCTCAGTCGTGGTCTCGTGGAACTTAATTCTTAACATAGTTTAGTACTGTTAGTGCTCTTCAGATCTGAATTGACTGTAGCAAACAAATGAACTAGGATATACACTCTGCGCTATTGAAACTTGAAATAAATACAGTAATTACTTGGTGACTAAATACTTTAGTGAATGCATTGTATATCATCATTAGAACTTAATTCATGGGTGATTTTTTTTTTTGTTTAATCCGTAAAAAACTCGAAATAACGTATTATAAATGGCTCCAAAGTAATTCTTTATCAGTCAGTGAGGACCACTCAAAGTTAGTGATAATTAGTGCTCTTTAATAAAACAATAGCAATTTGAATCGCAAGGTCGGAACAATTAAAAGTATAAATAATTTTTCTCCTACAAAACTTTGTATGCGAGATATTATCCTTCAGTGTAGGAGAGACGTTTATGTAAGCACGGGTTCTTGATTAGTGTTCTGAAAACGTTGTACAACATTATAATAACTTATTCGGAATGGATACACGCAGTTTAGTGCATGCTATAACTATGCACAAGGAAGTATTAGCTTGCGGTGGTTGTTGGATACTTTCATAACGTCTTTTGTGCGGCTTTGCTACGCATCGAAACGTCAATAGACGCTACTTTTACTGTGAACAAGGAGGATAGATGTAACGAAACGAGGGTGGTTGCGTTCGTATAAAACTGTTGCACTTTATTACCGTAGATAAGAAGTAGTAAAGAAGACGAAATAAATAAATATGTGTATGATGATAAACAATGTTAGATTCGAAGATACAAAATTCTGAACGTCCATAAAATACTCAGAGGTTCATAAAAATGAAAACTGACATGTAGAGTTATTCCTTATGGCTTTAACATGATAAAAACACGTGTAAAGTGGGGTTAATAGATGTGTTGCCGTATGGCTATGAAAGTACATGTTGATGCTTTTTAGTATAATTTCATAATTGTTTCATGCAGGCAATTAATAAGTTATAAATTTTACAGATAAAGTTGTTCAGCAGTATTTATTTTTCAAGTTATAACTGACTTTTTACCTTGCAAACATATTAGTTAAATTAAACATTTCAGAAACAAAATATCCTAATCATATTTAGTACAATTTTCAAAATGGTATGTGCGAATCTTCGAGTGTGTGTAATATGTGCAAAGGCGTATTTTTCGCGTGGTCAGAATCAGAAGGATGTCGATTCTTCAGTGAATGTTATGAATGCCTGAAGAACTTCAGTAAAAAATATTTGATTATTTTATGTACCAACTTGATATCTAAATTTGCGCTGCGTTTAAGGACACAGTTGTAGCCTTTATTGTTAAGGACGTTGGACCCGTAAAAATTCAAAATATTCGTGCAAACACTGTTCAACTTTTACACATAAGATGTCATTTCCCCAAATAAAAATAATTAGTGCCCTTAGCTTAATCACCTATCAAAGTCACAAAATGGCAGTTGCGGTGTAGCCAAAATAATAAAAAATAATTAACGTGCAGAAACAAGATAATTCATATCGATACTTAATTATGTGAACTACTTCAAGACACTTTTGTAAACACAAAGCGATATATTTTTGTATTTTTTAAAAATTGATGAAAATGAGTAAATTTTTGCATAACTTTGACTTTCGGCTACTACTGAAATATTCAAAACTAACTTTTGTCAAATATGTCATGAAATGCGTTGATACACTGATTTTCAGTTCTCGTAATTTTGAATTCATTAGTTAATTACTTCTTTTGAATTTGGCTGCACCGTAATGGCCATTTCGTGACTTTGATGAGTGATTTTGCAAAAACTATGAGGCTTATTTTTTTTTATTTGGGGAAATGACGTGTTATTTGATGTGCAAAAGTTGAACGGTGTTTGGCAAAAATATAAAAAAATTAAATTTTACGGGTCCAACGCCCTTAACACTGAGATAAATATTCCGCTGCTCTTCTCAGCAGTCGCACGTTGAGAAGCTCTCGCCTGACAATGTTTTTACTTGTAAGCAGTAATAAAAGAACGCAATATGGCTGACTCTCGTCAAGAATATTATCGTATTTTTGCGTGAAACACTAAAGTGGCGCTTAGTGATTACCTTGTGATTTGTGCAAATTAAAGCGTAAAGTCAAACGAAATATTTGATCATTCCGATTTAAGAGGGCGTGGTAGATAAATAAGAGCTGAGTTCTACAGTATTGAGATCTACATTTTTTTGAAAGTCGATATAGAGAAACTACAAAACAACAGTCCTTGATAATTATATTTGCGAACTTTATTAGCAAACATTTACCCGGAATTATGCATTTAAGCGTGATATCTTGCGCTGCAATTAAGTGTAATTGTTCTTCAGATACACGTTACTCGAGAAGAATTTTTGCCCAGAAAGTTGGCAAAAACTATTGTGTGGGATTGCTGTTTTTTGATTTTTGCAAATTGGCTTGGAGAAACCTCAATTCTAAACTGATGCTTTTAGCGCTATTTTCCCATATATTACAGTCTGAAAAACCAGTGTGTTGAGCCAATTTGTTGGCTCCCAAAATATGTTTCTAGTTAGCATGTCGTAGTTTTAAAATCATGAAATATAGAAGTGGCATTTTTTTTTACTAGATAAATACCGTAAATGTGGTTGACTTTGGTTACGGGGGTTACGCATCTATGGTAGTCCTGAATAAAGAAATTTACTAGCGATAAATTACGAGTAATGAGTGTCCACATGCCATTTAATATTTACTCTATCACCCCCGCTTAGGAAGGAACCAACAGTGTTGTCACTCTGCCTTCGATATATCACCTGCTCGTGTGCTGTACGTTATGACTAAATACGTTGAATAATTGGTGGACTATTTTGGGGCAAACTAGAATTAGAACTCGTGTAAGCTATGTTTGTGTTACATTACTTAGAACCAATTTTATCGCGATAAGATTATTATGCCATATTTATTTATTTGGTTGTTTTACGTACCATCGAACAGAACACGACCTTGGTAAAGGTACACAGGGAAAAGTGGGTAGGAGTTGACAAGGCCAGTTTAAGAGTGAGTGAGAGATATTTTGGTCAGCGCTTAAGGGTTTTCAAGTACGATAGTCATAATTTTATATTTATATGAAATATTGTTAGTTTTGTAGGCTATATTTGTGAGTTAAGTTTCCTCTTACGAGACTATTTTAGTTGGCGTAGTTTTCTCATAACGGTGCGTCAAAGTCAAAATTTGCATTTCTACTGCCGTGCAAATAGTGAAATGAAAACCAATTGACTTACGTACGTGAAATAATTCACAGTGAAATAATGTACAACGGACTACGTAATAAACATTTGAAAAAAAATCCCGCGAACTGTTTTTGTATGTTAAAAAATTGCTGAATTTGCAACCTTTTTTGTGTACTTTTGTAATTTTTTTTAAGTTCAAAATATGACGATGTGGATATTTTAATGTTTTATTGCATAGCTCATGGGAAGTAAGTTCACAGTGAATTACTTTAAGTAGGTCAGTTGGTTTTCACTATTTGCATGGCAGCGTAACAAGCAAATTTTGACTTTGACACCCCGTTATGAGAAAACTATGAGAGCTAAAATTGTTTCGTAGGAGTAAAATGTACTCACAAGTATCGTCTACAAAACTAACCATATTTCATAAAAATATAAAATTATGATTTTATCGCACCTGAACACCCTTAAGGCGGTCGTCTACGCCACACTTCAAATGCGTTGCAGCGTGTTCGTAAACAGGTTTTTTTTCTACGAAAATATTCCACATCTGCCTGTTGTGCCAACGTAAGAAAAGAAAACTAACTTCAGACACCGGCGGCGGAACCTCATTGTTAAGACGCCATGCTCAGTAAAAACATTGTTTCTAAGCCCTCCAATGTGGCTAAAAATGGCCTTTTCAGACTGACGTACTTCAAAATGTACTAACCGGATGTATGTGAAACTCGGATTGCGACCTGCACTGAACTTAGTTGCAGACTTTCCACTAATAAAATTATATGGTCACCACTTAGTGTCCCATAGTAAAAACCCTTTGGCGGGAACCTGGCATGCTACTTCAGCGCTTTGCTTGTTGAGGCGACGCGGCATTCGATGCGCGCCTAAAGGTCGACCTTACAGCTCCGTCGCTTTTGAGCCTCTCACGTGCGGGTAGGCGGCAACCTTAACATCGACGTCTTTTACGCTGGTGACGTGAGGTGAATATTGAGCAGCGCCGGAGAAAGGGTGGGGGAAACGCGAGATCCCCGAGAATACTCGCCGACAAACGGCATCGTCTGGCACGATTCCCACACACGAAAATCTGGGGACCGAACCCCCCGGGAATCGAACCCGGATCGCCTTGATGGGAAGCGAATGGTCTGATCATTCAGTCACCGCCTGTTTAAAGAATCATCCCAGCATTCGCTTGAAGTGATTTCGGAAAACTATGAATGACTGAGTTGGTTAGGAAATAAAATTTCGTTAATTACACATTTAGCTAAAATCGTAACGTTTGCTGTCTTAAAAAATAGCCAACATAGAAAAAATTTTAAAAATTGTAAATTATTTTTAATACCTTGTCTTGTTTAGTCTTAAAATATAATTGTCTCTGTTTGAAATTTTAGGTTTCTCGAAGCAAATTTCCAAAATTTAAGATGGCGTGGTACATAATTCAACGCTAAAAGCATTAATTTATAACTGTGGGTTTCTTGAAGCCAATTTGCGAAAATTAAACACTAGCAATCCTAAACAATAGTTTTAGCCAACGTTTTAAACAAAATAGTTTCCAGTGTTACGAACTTCTGAGGGACAATCTCTGACGCCGGAACCTCGTGCGTTTAACTGCGGCGCAAGAGATCACGCGTAACGAATGAGTGATTCTGGATAAATATTTACTCATAAAGTTGGCAAAAACAATTTTCTAGGATTGTCATTGAGTATTTTATCCACATTGGCTACGAAAAAAGCGTAGAAATCAATTGATATTTTCAGCGATTATTATCTACCACGCTCTCTTAAAACAGCGAACGAAGACAACTTCGAGTAACGCTGCCGCCGTAATTTCGTACATCTGATTCCGGCGGAACGCATTACACTTAACAAATACGTCATTTTGGATAAATTTTCTCTCAAAAAGTTGGCTAATACCAATATTTACGGTTGTTGTTTTGTAGGTTTTCTCAATAACATGTAGATTTAAAACTATATTTTCAGTGTTTATTTATGTAAATACACTCGTAGGAAGGCCTTATGTAGTGCAGTGTCGTCTCCGCTGGATGAGCGCATGCGCGGGCGACCTTGGGCCGGGTGGCACGTCCGGCTCCAGCGCTCACCGAGCCTCATGCCCTCATGTCAAGTCAGTTCGAGACTAGAGAGATCTCAGGTTGGCGGTCGACCCACTTGCAGCGCGATGGGCTGGTCGATAACGAGTTTTCTCTCTTTCCGCCCGCCGGCCGGGTCGCCGCGGAGGAGCGAATCACGAGCGTGGGTTCTGCTTGGCGGGCGTCACGCCGTCCGTGCCCTGCTACAGGGTATATACGATCCAGTAAACTTTATCTTGATAGTTGGTAATTGCCATTTATGAAATTAAGTTGAATATTTTATTTTTTGTGAAACTGTTTTGAGCGAGTGAAAATCAAATTGTCATGGTCTGTCGTTGTGGGTGAGAGGGACGGGGGGCGGAAATCTGTATTTGGTATTATTTTGCTCTTTTTTCGTGTTTTTTTGCAAAATGTATGTTCCGTTTACAGAGAGTGATTTATCGCGAAAAATTTGACTGTTCATTAGGTTCCAACTATGTTGTGTGTCCAAAGTTCTTTTCTGTTATTCGTTTTATTGATCAGTGATAATTCTTGTGTGCCGAGTAGTAGTTTTGATGCGTTCGTCTGTGAACAATAGAACCATTTCAAATAATTGTATATGTAATTATGTAAGGTGCAACATGCTGCATGAAGGCTACCTTGGTGAAATATATATTCGTGATTTTTCACTCTCTCTATCCATGAGATATTGTTTATTTATGGGCACTTATGTCATCAACTCGTGAAGCAATGTCACAGTGTGCATATTATTTGTTTTATAGAAAGTGTTACGTAACCCCTTTCCCCAAATCCATAGCTAACGACACCTATGTTTACGTCAGGGCGGGTGAATACTTTAGCACAAAATGTCCCGGAAACCAAAACTATGCGTCACAGCAGACCACGGTTATACCGGTGCTGACGTAAATGTTGGTATTGTGTGCCCGTTCGTGGGATAGACTGTACGTAGTCATGGTTGTGATTTACGTTCCAAGTGTTTGGGCCCTATCTTTACTTGCTGGAGTCGTTTTTTTCCTTGTTCGTAATATCGCGCCTGTTTTCTTCGCTGCCTGAGTGATCTCGACGCCGCCTCATTCTCCCCGTACAGAACGTGCCGGGTCACGGGGTCAACCTGTGTGGCCCGCAGAATTCATTCCAGCCACCAACCACAATACTGCTTTCAGCTGTACTGTGCCTGCACATTATAAAAAAAAAAGTCTGCTTCGTACCTGCCTGTCGTACTTCCCCACCACCTGAAGTCAGAGATGAAAGAAAAATACAGGAGTATTAGCAGTTTATACCGAGGGCATGCTGACTTTGTTTATTCACGTAACAATATGGCGGAATGCTGTCAGCTGTTAACTGTAGTAGTATTGAGAAATGAGGTTATGGTTGGACAACTCACAGCCAAACTATAGACGTTGCTAAGATAACCAACTTTAATCGCGTCAATATGGTGGATGTTCTCCTGCCCTTTTCGTCTCAAGGCCTCATACTCCTCGTCTATGGCATGCGTCATATATGTGTTTCTCTCATCTCTGTCTGAAGTAAGAGTCCTAATTATCCGAATTTTGCACACGCATAAAGGTTTATTTTCGTTCGGGACGATGACTCATTGTTCGATTTCTAACCTTAATCGCAGCTGTTTTCTATTCCAACCCTCTTAAGTGCCGGGAAATTTTGTATGTGATGCTTACATAGGAAGTTTGGTTGGTACAGTTGCGGTTTGTGGGTTTCCTCTTGTTTTTCCTGTTTCCTGTACTGTTTCTGCTGCTACATCATTGCATATCTCGCGCTTTCACATTGTCATGTGGTGGATCTCACTTTATGTTGTGGCGGTCGAACCCAAGTTCCCGCATGATCGACGGTGCTCTGAAAGGTTGACCCCAGTTATTGCAAGCGTCGTCCTAGTTGCAATTTTCTTCCCCAATGGGTACAAAATGGTAGATTTATGACACTTTGCTAGAACTTATACCTGGTTGGAAATTTTGAAAGTTTGCTGCAACGGGGCGTTATGCGAGAACGCATTGTTGTGTGGACATAACACCATTGTTTATGTTAAGTTGGTAATAAAATTCTCTGTTGTGGGTCGACCAAACCAACTACAAAAATGGAATCCTAGGGGAATTCGATCAATTGCAAATAGAGACACGGACACTGAATTAAGTTCTCTAACTGACTATTCTTTAATTTTATCACACCAGTTCATAGTGTTGTAGGTTTTTAAATAATTTGGACGTTGGTAACTAAGCTTTTCGGAGAATTACGGCGAATTTTACTAACGTTACAAACGATAGAGCTGACCCAGTGACAAGGACGTACCAAAGATCTAAGTTAAGAATATCAGGTTTATGTATAGGAGATGTAAACAACTAACGTGGCCTTTTGTAGTACATTCAAAATGACATACCGTGGATAGAAACATTTTCTTTTTCATTATTTGACTCAAAATAAAAAATTGAAATATATTATTTTTAAATGTAAACGCTAGGAAGTTAAAACATAATTACTGTTTGAGCTAAATATTTTTTTTTCTTTACCATTACAAATTGGGGGCCTCAACATGAGTAATTTAATTTCAAACACTGCATGAAACATTTTAAAAATTCAATATGGTCGTCCCTATACAATAAATAAATTGATAGATTCGCGATAGTGACCTCTATTCTCTATAGGTATAGGGCCACTTCCAAATAAATAATAAAACTTAAGTGAGGAGGACGGATAGGTAGAGTGAGGGGGAAGATGTAGAGTTGGGGAGGGGGTGAGGGTGAAGTGAGAACATAACACTCATACCCGAACCAGGATTCGAACCCATGACCTCTCGCACCTTAAATTGGCGCTTAACCGACTATGCTACGTTGGTTTACCATAGTTGGGGGAAGGGACTGACACCATGTAAATCTGCAAGCCTTAATGCTTATGAAAAAATGAGTAATGTTGCAGTAAGGTAGTGGCCATGCAGAAATTAAATATGGATGCCTCCATGTACACAAACAATTTACACTCATTACGGAAATCATAAGCTATACGACTGGTGGAAGTGGTATACAAGATATCTAATATACGTAAATGATTATTTCTCTATATTTATTTATTTATTTATTTATTTATTTATTTTATATTTTGGGAAAGTTTGACTTTGGTATTTTGAGGCCAAGGTCATTTGCTCCAATATAGCGGCCGTGACGTATAACTTGGCCACTGACCAGCGGTCTTGACGTCATCAATGAATCCCGAATCTTACTCCCTAGTCTCGTGTTTCAGAATCGGCATAATACTACTACTTTGCATATAAACAAGACATTAAATAAGCCAATCGAGCCATGGTCAACAACGACCAGCGGCGGCGCGCGTGTAAAACATTTACGACCGTCAAGATTAAACATCTGAATACAGTCTTCAAAAGCGTTGTCGAACCTCTGTGAAAACGGGTTATCTTGAGTTGCGAAACAGTCTCGTGATGACTACTCTTTGCCGCATCACCACTTGTGAGTCACTTCACAGAATAGTTTTGCACAATACGGAAAAATTTCACATCCCGTGTACACATCTGGCGCTGAAGGCGTAAATAAAAGGTTTCGGTGTTCTATTGTTTTAAAAATATTAGAGTTTTAATCATGGGTTGCTATTATTGCTGGTTACTTAAGTACGATCTGCCATTTCAATTTTCTGACTAGCGAATACCCTTTTTTTTTTTTTTTAATTTGTAATGTGGTTTTTGGTTATTTTTATTATACTCAGTATCATATCGTAATCTGTGTTATCGGCTGCTTTATGTGGATGGCCTTCCTGAAATGTCTCATACTAGTTACACCAGTATAAAACCCGCACTTGTGCATAATTTGTTTGCAGTGCCCAGAAAGTATTATCCCGCCCATATTAAGAGGCTGATTAAGAATTAATTGCCAGTACTTACTAGCATTAACAGGGAATATATTTATTCTCAGAATGCCTAACAATAGCAAATACATCTTTATAAACAATTGTATATTTTCTGCGCTACAGAAAGTATTGACTTACGTAATACAACAGCGTATATTCCCCATTACGCACAGTTCAATAGTAGTTGGTGTAAATAACTTTCATCGTTAGGAAAACCTTGCAGACGGCGTAGTATTTTAATAAAACTTTCTCCTGGAGTGATATTAGGAAATAAGTAGGCGTACTCTTCTGTTATTACGTTTTTGTGGATCGAGTGAGATAAGTGGTAAAGCACAGAATTCGTATCCGTGAAGACCCATGTCGGATTATTGGTCCGACCTTTTTTTTTTTTTTTTGTTTGTTGATTTCCAAAGTCGCTCTTGGCGAATGCTAGAATATTTCCTTAACGTAACTCGTGACCGATTTCCTTCCAGTTTCCTGAATCACTGGTTACATCTCGCGTGACATCGCAGTTAAGAAATTCTTTTTCCAAAGGCACCGTGTTCTCATTCGTGCGTCAGATTCCCTCACAGATACTCGATTGGGTTTCTAACTAGGACTGCAATGCAGAAATACGAATCATTTGGTGGAGTTTGTATAATGACGAATGTTTAGTTTACCCGGCAGTGTATTTCTGGTCGTTATCTTCTCGCCTAGTTAGAATTTCTTCTCACGATTGTGTAAATTTACTGCACAAAAATCTCCACATATTTTACATGGTCTATTTCACCTTTGATTTGGCTTAATTTCCAACTGCAGAAGCTGCCATACATACGCGAACTTTTGCAGTATCGCCTCGATTTTAAATAGTTGAAGGAACACATATATACGAGCTTTTATCCACCCGAAAAGTGTGTTAATATTCCAAAATGCTACCGGCTTCTTGACGTATTTCGTAGCAAACTGAAATGCGTTTCTTTCAGTTGGTCAGGCCACTCACATCCCACCAAGACTATCCCGGTTTGGTACCTGGCGGGGTCGGTCCCCGGGTTTTCGCATGTGGTAATCATGTCTGACGATGTTGCCTGTCACCAGGTTTTCTCGGGGATTTTTTGTTTTCCCCGCCCTTATTCCGGCGCTTCTCCATTGTAGGGCATCATTCAATGTCATTCCACGGGGTAAGCAAATTGTCTGTTGGCACTCGGTAATAAATTCTGGACCTCGGATATCCTCCTAGTAGGATATTTATCGTTATTATTTAGTTAATTAAGAATATGAACGGATTCTTCCTAGAGATTTCTCACGAATATTCGCGTCGTTAAAACATCTCGTACAATCAGAGTTCTTGCCTTCTTGTTGAAAATTTGATGAAAAAAAAAGAATGATTTCGCATTTGCGTATTGTTTCTTCTGTTCAAGATTAATCGGTAACTTTTTTTTTCCTTGGTGAAACTGCTCTCGGATCCGAAATCGACGCTCCTTTTTTTGCTGTGTCTGTCTCATCTTTGTTAATGCCCTTGCTGTAGTGTATGACTTAAATTTTTCCTCCCAATCTTGCGACTTCTTCCATATAAATGGATCGATACTGATGCATTACACACTGCAGTACTGGGTTATTTATTCTGCTTCATACTCATGGGGAATAGTGCCTAATTACTCGGTATGAGATTAATGAGAGGTCTAGAAACCATCTCCTATGGGTGCTGTGTCTAATGGTGTTGCGTGTAGCACATAACTCATTTTAAAATGAGCTGTACTCTACCCTAAAACCTTGTAAAAATATGTTGGCAATTGCCAGCCAGTCTGCTCAGATACATATTGTTATGAAAGTCAGCAGTTGTGGAGTTGCTTAGTGAAATATCTGACTTTCATAACCTCTTATATGTGGATATGGTTTGCGCTGTGAAATCTAAAGTTATATTTTGTTTCCCAAGCATAGTTGCAGTAAAAGTAATCGCGGCGCACCTGAAGTAGACCAAGCAGGGTGACACAATAATGCACCTGAAACATGTTCCGTGAAAACTCCCACCGGGGACACAGGCTGAGTGGTTGCCAGACCACGCGTTGTGTAGGTGAACTATGTGCTGCACAAAAGCTATTCCTGAACCAGGAGAAGCAAACTTTCCTGGGAACTCCCTTTTCCGGCCGAAAATCGATCTCTTGGACAGTTTTTTCATTAGCATGAGTGGTTGGACCTGTGAATTAGCAATTAATTATGGTTGTTTATAATGGGATTATTAAAGTGAGCCAAAACTCTTACAAAGATGAGGTTAACCTACAGAAAAACAATGCGAAGGTTGCTTAGATTTATAGTGAAAGTTAACTTAACAAAAATAAAGCTTAATCCAAGCAAGGCGACTGATTTCTTCAACTAAACAATACTTTGAGAATTTTTTCAAATTAATTTTTTATTGATATTAAGTTTCCAGTAATTTAACAATTTTTCTCTCCTTATCTGGTTTTAGATAATTTTCTCCATTTGGGTGCTTCGATTGTTGAATATTAGTGTGTATACGATATTTAATTCTTCTTCTAAACATATTTTTGCATGCCATATTTTTAAGTGCAAACCAATGCATTATAGTAATAAAAATTAAGTTACAGTTTTTGTGCATTCATGATTGGTATACTTGTCTGATAATTTTAATAACACGGCACGAAACTTTTTTAACAAGTCACGTGGCTGGATATTAACGTGCACTGGCTAAATTTTAGTGCGAGTCGATATACATTTCATATAGAAGGGTCGTGATTTCTCAGCTCTGAATAAATGTGCGATTTGTTGTAGAGCTCCTGTTCTTGTCATTTAATTCAGTGTGTGGAATTTAGTGTGGAATGAGTAACCGCGTTCGTCTGAAACTTAACAAACAGTAACAATACGAATGAGTTTGGCAAACGTATGAGCCGAGTGCTTAGGATGAATACAGGATGTACAGAAACAAACGCATGATAAGCACATAAGGTAAATTAGAGACGAAAATGTTGTGGTAAAATGTTGTACGATTGCATTTACAAGCACAGTGTGGCAGGCAACATAGCACTGTAGTTAGTCCCTTCTTGCGCCCTACTACTGTTCTGGCCTGCATATTACGGATGCAAGTTAAAATCCCGAGCAATCTAATCCTGATTCTACGTAACATACATAAAATAATACCTGAAATGTCTCCTATTAAATGTTTGTGATGCTCAGTCCTGTAAAAATAAAAATTAAGTGTATGACAATATTTTACGTTTCTAATTTAGTCCAGATTCACGTGGTGTACTATTATGCTGTGGTTTTCGGACACCTGTATGTTGGTTGGCATTTAATCGATTTTGACGCGAGAGTTCCCATACTGCTTGTATGGTTGGTAGCGAAGTTACACAATATAATTCCGTGTATTTTCGTGTTTAAATACAATAATACTGAAACAAAATCAACCTAAATCGACATACATGTATTTTATATTGTTAGTAAACTTTTTTACAAAGCTGTATGGATTCGTACAGACTGCACAAATCATCTTAACACGCGCAAACATTAAGCGAAGTGTCCAGAGAGGTTAGATATATTTCCAGTCGTTAGCCTTTATGTGCGGAAAGATACAAATTGGCTGAAAATGTAACTTTATCTTTTTTTTTTTCTCACTTTATTCCGAACTGCCTATATTGAGATTCGATTGTAAGTACGATCCGGTGAAACTTGTAACACTCATCAATTATGCAGTATCTTAAAACGACATTTGATTATTTTACATTATTGGCACGGGATTTATAAATTATGTTTCATAGCTTTTAATTTTATTTCAAGTTTTATACTATCTCTTGTTGAAAAAAAAAAAATGGGGGGGGGGGAGGTAGAAAAGAAGGAGGAACACTTGGAATGAAATAACATTTTTCTTATTTCAGCGTGGCACAAATTAAGTTTTCACTTGCAGGCCACGAAAGTGGGAAGTTGGTTAGCAACTTTTATCCGTAATTTAGAAAGGGAGCGACGTCGAATATGCGGTTAGTGTGCAACCGGCTGAAACTGTTTCCTTGACTTCTCAGATGAACTACGTTGGTGATTGTGAGAGTATCTTGTCTTAAAACATTTTAACAGTCACTTTTAATATACTGCTGAAATGCGGGTTTTTAAATTATAAATTCATATCGTGTAATCGTTCGTAATGGTTTATTTATGTTGTGGCTTCTTTTCTGTGTCTGCAAGTTTTTTAAAAGCCCTTTTTGTGTATTTTCGTTAATTTATTTTTTTATATTGGTCCTTATATAAACTGGGAAAAGAGGCAGGGATAAATAAATACAAATATTCATATTAGAGTAGGCAACTCAGTAGTGTGACGCAAGCACAAAATCTATCACTAACAAAACGCGTGTTATGTTTGTTACAGTAAGTACACTCTTGAATGTGATAATTCGTATATTGCTTTGATACAAACCCAAGCCTCGATGCACGGATATTTTAATATTCTCCAGAGGCATCAACACTTGCTGCATGGCTTACCTCTATAGCATTCGTGTCTTATAAAGCTACATTTAAATGTTCATTTCAACTTGGTTATTAATAATAATACATTATTAATTGTTGGAAGGTGCTCGAGATTAGGTTTTTTAACACTTTGCCGCCCTGGTGATATTAACAAATTAAATTTTGTGGCAACACTTCTGGAATTCACCATCCGGTTAATCTCAGTTTTTCAGTTTTATACCGAAACGTTTTCACATTTTAACGACGATTTATCTTCCTCAGTAGCATACTGTTGCGTGCCATGTTCCTGGAGGCCAGTAGTCGGCGGCTGTTTCGTAACACCTTGAGGGCTGGCCGATGACTCAAAGCCCGGGTGGCTCATAGTGGGAAACCCGCCGAACCTACGTCATAGATACCTGTCCCAACTGCGTCTTAACCCTTCGAGGGTGGCCTACGTGACTAAAAGCATATCCGAAACATGATG
>PNEQ01115679.1:0-33750 GCA_003012365.1 Medauroidea extradentata
TATATATATATATATATATATATATATATATATATATATATATATATATATATATATACATGCATACAAACATTCATTCAATCATACATTCATTCATACATACTGTGACAAATGAGGTCTGCCCATTAATAGTCAAAGTTTTATTTTATTTATGTAGGGCGATAATGTTTTGTTTATATCTCATGGTTATGTATCTTTCTAAATTTTGTTTTATCTATGTCTGGCAGCTTTGTCTATGCCGAGGGTTAATAGAGTAAAAAAAAAGAAAAATATGTTTTGGAATGGAGTAACTGGATTAACCTTGTTGTTGTCTTGGCTGGATTAAAAGAAATAGTAATTGTTTAAAATTATTTTATTTTTTCATCATCAAGTGTAGCAGGAAGATTGGACGTCGGAAGGCGCATTTACATCAGTTAAGTGACATGTAAAGTTTAACCAATATTGCACTAAAACCCACACTTCAGCCTTTCACATACGTAACAAACGTATTAGCCTACATTTATTTTACTCATGGATACCCTGACAGAGAGAGTCGTCTTTATGCTTGACGGGACTGAGTTACTGCCGTGGCAATTTTAATTTCTAATTATTTATACATGCAGAGGAGATGCTTTTCAGTTCTTATTTTTATTCGATACGTTTCAATACATACATAGTATTCTAGGGAAACAATCTTCACGTGTAGAGGAACAGAAAATGTTTATGTGGACATTGGTCCGAAAACGCACCGTAGGAACAGCTGTTACAATTTTTAGGAACTTGTGAAACGATATAGTTGGCACTTACGGTTTTAAAGAAAATGTTCGAAATGCCCTCCATCAGCATGAACACATGAATCGACACGCCGTAGCATCAACTGCCGGATACGTTGATTAATTCCTGGGGAATTTCTGATTACGTCGAACCCCGCTGAAATACGATTACGAAGAGTTTCCTCGTCGTTTACAGGGGTTGCATACACAAGTGCCTTTAATGCCCCCACAAATAAAAGTCTAGTAGATTCAAATCAGGGCTCCTGGATGGCCACGGAAAAGGGCCACCTCTACCTATGCAACACTCACCAAACATTGCACGTAGACGCCGTCGTGCAAGGACAGAGAAGTGCGCAGGAGCTCCATCATGCATGAAGTACATGTTCTGTCGTGTGTGTACATCTTCCAACAAAATAGGCATGTCGTTCGTTAATAATGATTCGTATGTTTCACCGTTGAATCTTGGTAACAGAAAATAAGATCCTATTAAACAGTCACTCTTTATGCCAGCCCAAACATTGACAGAGAACTGTTATTGGTGGCGTGTTTGCACCACACTATGAGGATGTCCTGGGCCCAGATGTGTTCATTATAATAATTCACTATCTGGTCTAATTTGAATGTTGCTTCACCAGTAAACAAAACCGTTTCACAGAAGGCAGAGTTCAAGCATTGTCCGCCAAACCAAAAGGAAAACGTACGACGAACAGGAAAATCCGCAGGTGTAAAGGCCTGAACATACTGTACATGGTATGGAATCAACATGTTTTCATGAAGCACTCTCCAAGCTAGTGTATGGTCAACATTAAACGTAGTAGCTGCGCTCCGTGTGCTGACATGGGTTCTCGTCCACTTCGTGCAGGAGTGCCTCTTCCAACATCGGCGTCCTCGTCACAGAATATTTAGGAATACAGAAGTGAAATAGCCGGTAGAAGAGCGAACTCAGTCACACACGCCAGCAAAATGGCTTCCCTGGCCAGCAACATGGCGGAGAAGCCTACTGCCAATCAGCGCAAGATAATTACCCTGCTAGCCGGCAGTCAGGCCAATAGGAAACCAGCAGTTACATGCAGGAGCCAAACATACACGGGGGCTTGTATTAACAGCCTCAGGCAGCCAATAAGCGGCAAAGTTCGCCCGTATCAAACGAGCCGCCACGTCAATTCACGTCTGTATTACTATCTACTCTGTGTCCTCGTCCCTCTCTGTCGTCCTCTGTCACGGTTGACTGGTTTGAATGTACCGTGTTCTCTAAGACGGCTATGAATTGCTTCAAATGTACGTCTATCTGGACACCGCCGATGTGGGAAGCGTGCGCGGTATAAAAGCTGTGCGGCGCTGCCGTTACCATTTGCCAACCCATACACGAAATGTGCATCAGCTAACTCAGCATTGTAACAGTATATTTTGAACCTCTTCCTGCAGTGATGCGCACGCGACACTTGAGCCACCTCGATGCTTCAGCGGGAAATTCTATGGTTCGTGCGACTCATCTGTAGAGACCGGAAAAATTCGCGGATTCACTGACCCATAGGCTAGCCTCCAAGAATGTATGTGCACTCAAGAAAACAGCAGATGTTTACTAGCTGCTCTCTGGCACTTTGAGATGGGCCTGCATTAAGTTCGATTTTTATTATTGACTCAGCGACTTACACGAGGTGTCAAATAAGTCAAGGAACAATTGTGAAAGTGACACGAACGTACAGTTGGTGGAATTCTAGCTTGTGCCTAAAAGAAAACGCGAATTTTTCAGGTCCCTACTCATCTGGTATGGGCCCGAGGAGTATATACAAAGGACAGAGTTGGCACTTCCAGGTTAAGCCTCGCGTCATATTCTCTGGCCAGTTTTGGCCTCACTTACGATAAAGTGTTGCCAACCACGCAGCTTGAAATCTTACAAAGAATCACCTGCTTATTTTATTATTTAATTTTTGAAATCTACCTATAAAACACTGTTTTATACTTTCTGCTGTGTATATAATTGTTTATTTACTTTATTTATTTTCACTACATTGATTTTTCAACGGAATTTGGTTTTGTTCCTACAAATTACCGCTGTTAACAGCGCCATGTTGCTGTTTTAAAATGTTATAATGCATTATTTGAACATTTCTTGGGATATGTTTGTGTATAAAAAAGTATGATTACGTAATTTATCTGTACGCATTAAAAGTGGCATGATTTTGTAAAATAATTTTGTGGGAAATGTTTTGGTAGGGTATTCGGAACAAGGCGCTCAACATTTTATTACACACATTATTCGTAATGTAAAATCAATACTGCACACGTAAAAATCAATAAGTGACACCATCTCCATATATAAAAATGAAAGCTGACTGACTAACTGACTGAATGACATATCAAACTGCAGCCCAAACCACTGGACCTAGAATCGTGAAATTTTTTGTGGGGGCTCCCCTCAGGTCGTAGGCGAGCACTAAGACGGGATTTTTTCGAAATTCGACATCTAAGTGGGTGAAAAGGGGTGAAATGTGTTTCCTAAAAAACGTCGATAGAACTCGAACCTGACGGCTAATCGTCGTGATTTTTACTTTAATAGGACACTCGTAAAAATGCATATTATCCTAGTTAAGGATTTTTCGAAATTTAACATTTAAGGGGTTGAAAAGACCTTACATGTGTTTCCAACCAACTATCGATATCTATCGAACCCTTCGGGATAGAGAGTTGTTATTCACTTCAAAATATTGCTTACTTAAATACCCAAAAAACAGTTTTAGGTTTTTTTGAAATTCGACCCCCAGGCAGTAAAAAGGGGCAAACTGTGTTTTTTATGAATCGTCTATATCTTTGAAACACAATTGGCTATCGTCGTGATTTTAACTTTAATTGGTTACTTTTACAAATGTCTATGACAGGACTTAAAGACGTTTCGAAATTCTGTATTTAAAGGGGTGAAAATACGTGAAATGTGTTTTCGATTATCCTTCCATATCTATCGAATCAATCGAGATATCGAAGTGCTCTTTGCTTTAAATTGGTGCTTTTGTAAATATCCCAAGTAACATTTAAAATGTATTTTCTGAATTCGGCCCTAAACTGGTTAAAAAAAGGGGTAATATGAGTTTTCGACTCACATTCGATATATATCGATCCCATAGTTTTTTATATAGCGACGTGATTTTTGTTTGGGACTGATCCTTACTCAAATACCTAAAAAGTAATTTCAGGAATTTTCTAAATTAGCCACCTAAGGACGTGAAAAGGGGTGAAAAGTGGTGAAAAGCGTTTTCAATTAATCGTCAATATATCTTGAACCCAGCGGGCTAATGTTGTGTTTTTTACGTCCACGAGATACCAATAAAGTATTCTAAAACGTGATTCAAGGGTTTTTAGAAATTTACTCTCTTAAGTGGTGAAAATACCTTGAACGTGTTTTAGATAAATCCTTGATATCTATCGAACCCGTCGAGATATACAATTAATTTTTGCTTCAGGATGATGATTACAGAAATTATCGCAAAACGGTTTTCAGATTTTTCGAAATTCGATTTCTCAATACTGTGCAGGGGTGATATGGGTTTTTTAGTGAATGATTTATTTTGATTCGACTGAACGGGCTAGCGATGTGAGGATACTTATACAAATATCTAAGATGTAAATTTAAAATATTTAGAAATTCGACACCCAAAAGGGTGAAAAAGCACAAAATTTGTTTTCCATCAACCCACGATATCTATCTAACCAGTAGCGATATTGAAGTGTTGTTCGCGTCAGAGTGATGCTTACGTACATATTTTTAAAATATATGTATGTAAATTTTTTTCTTTGTAAGAAACGTGATTATTAAGAATAAAACTTAGTTGGTCAATAATCAAGGCAGACGATCCGAAAAGCAGGAACGAGCAGCGAGAAACAACCTATACAGGAGTTTCACTCTACAGTAACCTATCGAGACGTGGTGTTGTACAACCTCTATGAGCCCAGGACACAGATATTTTTTTTAATTAAAATTTTATTTTCATGAATTATTTCGACGTTACGTGACGCAGTTGTTTGTTACTCAGGTCTAAATTCCGGCAGGTTCTGGGCTCGAATTCCGTTGAAAGCTACGTGCGAACGTTCAATTTTGACACACAATAACTACAAGGCAGAGCGAATTAGTGCAATTTACATGTAATCGTTTAAAAGGGGTAAAATTGCAGTTCGCTTTACACTTAGGTTCCCCTACAACATCAGCTGACATATCGTCGGTATACTGCCATAAGTGATTAAGTCATTAATGTTATTTTGTTTAAAAACACTATTAAATTGTAGATATTAACAAAAATGTGGTACGTTTCTATACTGTGACGCAACAGTACGAAATTACGAATATACTTAAAACTTGGGCAATTGTTCGTGAACAACATATACATATTCCTAGCATTTTTATCATTTTATCTCATTTTGACTGAGTCACTTTTGGTAAGATGTTTTTCATTCGATTCACCTCTTCCCTTAGGTGTCTGTAACTACCCCACAGCATCAAATTGGCAGGGTTATAAATAAGGTCCTGGCGAAGTCGCCGTTAATGTCAGGGACAAATTTAAGGCTGCTTTTCGCGTGGACAGCTATAGCTACTTATCATGCTGCAGAACTAGCCGCTTGGACATCCAAACATTTGATGACTGAAGTACCAATCTAGAGTACAAATAGGTTCTTCAATTAATGTAAATATTATCAGAAGTTGCGAATAATACTCTCGAGTAAAGCCGCGGGGGACTGCTAGTAAATATATAAAACACTAAATACTCGCCGTCAAATAAAATGTTTTACGGCAGCTAGCAGAAAACAGCATTTCACACAACTGACACGTGGTAACAAATAAATATAATAGAATCGAAACGACCAAGCTCACAAACCCAAGGAGAAAAATGTTTTATTTTATCACATGTTCAAGAGTGCGTGGTCAATAAATAAACGCTGAAAACATCAATTGATTCCTACGCTTTTTTCGAAGCCAATATGGATAAAATACTCTATAACACTTCTAGATAATGATATTTTCCAACTTTGTGAGTAAATATTTATCCAGAATTACTAATTCGTGACGTGTGATCTCTTGCGCCGCAGTTAAATGCACGAGGTTCCGGCGTCAGAGATTGTGCCTCAGAAGTTCGTAACACTGGAAACAATTTTGTTTTAAACGTTGGCTAAAACTATTGTCTAGAATTGCTATTGTTGAACTTTCGCAAATTGGCTTCAAGAAAGCTACAGTTATAGATTAATGCTTTTAGCGTTTAATTATGTACCACGCCCTCAAACGGAAACAGTTTGCTATGTTATAATCTTTATAATTTAGTCTTCTATGTGTGCAAATAATACAATCGTGCACATGAATTGTGAAAAGATTGCCGAAAAAATGTTTGCAAATCCATTTTGCTGTATTTTTTAGGCAATCACAATGTTGGTAACAAGCAATCGTTAGTGCTCAATAAGGAAGCCGTAGGCCCTACCTAGTGTCAGACCCCTGTACGTGTCTGTCTACAGCTGCGATGGCGTTTCACAGCAACATGATCCTGCCCGCGCGCTATCAACCATACGTCATGTATATAGCGAACTGTAGCGCAGAAACGGTGCGTTTTCGGTCCTATATCCACCAACATGTTTTGTTCCTCTACACATGAGGATTGTTCTCCCCAGAATATTGACATGAAATTTTGCAACAATCTGTATACACGCACACACATGCCTAGGATGTCCAAAAACTGTTACATAGTAAGCACATCACGACGAAAATTTTAGTGGCAAAATATTGTACGACATTTTACATCGACAGTAATGCAGCATAGTCCCTTCTTGCGCTTCACAGATATCCTACTTATCTTGCTGCTATTGTTCTGACAATCATATTATGGGCGCATGTTCAAATACCTAGCAGTAAAAACATAAGTTAATGTTTACTCGATGTGACGTACATAAAATAATACCTGAATGTGTAGCACAGGTGAGGATTAACTCTATGTTGTGTTGCAACATTTCGCTTGAAAAATTTCATCGTACAGTATTTTGCCACTTACGTTTTTGTCTCCAAATTAGCCCAGGATTCGCGTGGTGTGCTGTTGTTTCTGGACAACCTGTATACATGTTAGTGATCTGCATGTCATACACTGTGATATTTATGTTCAAGGAGATGAAAATAAAAATCAAATATTGGGCAGTTTCCGATCATACCTATATACGTTTATAGCAATTTCACATGTACGTACGAGGTTTTCAAATTATTTTTCAATGACGTAAGAGTTCCTTGTTATCTAAAGTCGGAGATTTAAGTATCAGATGAAACATCGACTAAACGATGGACTGGGATGGTCTGCGAAATATGCTGCTCCACTGTTTTTTTCGCCTCCGCTTTATCTTCATATTCTCTCGCCTGGACATTATTTCATTTCATGTTCCGTGCGGTATTAATGTTCATCCCGGCTCCATTCATTTTAACAAAACAAAGCCAAGCCGTACCTTCAGTTCCACTTGCAACATATCTAATGTTACAGATGTTGGGTACTGCCATGAATAATAACGGCTATCAATAAATAAAGCATTATAAAATGTCACTGGTATCAAATAAATGTTAACATTCCTCAAAAATGAGTGGCTGAACTGAAGGAATCTATGCTGGCACACACTGTTCGAAAATTTTTATGTGATATAAATTCTTTCAATTGGTATGAGAATAGTTACGTTACCGGTGGACTCCTCGGAGTGCCTTGGCCAGTTTACCTCTTGAGTCCATTCCAGACGTGAAAAAAGTATGATTTTGTATTTGTGTGAAACAATGTTAGTTTTGTAAACGGTAATAGGGAGTACATTATCATGTTACTAAAACAATTTAGCTCAGCCAGTTTTCCCATAATAGAATTTCAATGTCAAAATTTGGATGTTTAGTTCATACACCTCGCAAAAACTAATCAACATAATAAAACGAAATAATTCACAGTAAAAGTACATGTAACTGGCTAGGGCTTTACGCATATAAAACTAATTCAAATAATGTTCTATATTTTTAAATCATTTCTGAAATTTTGAACTTTTTTGTTACATTTAGAAATTATATTTAAATACAAAAATAGTTTGTATTGTGAATTTATATACGTGACACACACTTTTACTGTGAATTATTTAGTTTTCGTATGTTGAATGAATTTCGAGGTGTGTACGAACTAAAAAAAAGCAAATTTGAACTTTGAATCACCATTGCGGGAAAACTGGATGAGCTTTTTTTTTTTTTTTTTTTTTTTTAATATGTCACAGATGTAAAACTTTAGGTTTTACTGAGAAACATTATTTCTGGCTGGCTGTATCTACTTTCAGACTGAATGGTTTACTGATATACTAATTGTTTTGTTACGTTTCTTGTAAATTGTTATATATCCTTCTGGCAATAACAATTTCATTTTTCCTTCCATAGTAACTGCATTCACCCTAAGTATTGTTTTGGATATTAATGACCACTAATATATTTCAAATGAAGCTAGCTGTAGGTTTTCCAAAAACCTATTTAGTAGAAGAGTTTTCAGTGTGGAGGGACCTGGTGACGGAGAATATGGTTTGTGGTAATTTGATTTAGGTGTACTGCTCTGTGAGTAAGCCTGCAACCAGTTTCCATACTCAACCTCCAACCTGCAGAATGCACAACATAATTGTTCGCTACATAAGTGTGTACAAAATCAGGGATTTACATTAACTTAGAGGTGTCATCGCACTAAAAATTGGCCACCCAAGTGTTTCGTATGAGTTACTTCACTGCTCTCTGTGGTACATTGTGTCTACCATATTCAGTGTATACTGAATGTTCACTCTAAACAGCGTGACAATTTGTATATTTAGTTACTATTTTTGTTTGGTTGTTTAGCATACTGATTCTTAAAGGATAACCATTTTTTTCTTTGGGGGGTTGTATATAAAGAGTGTGCGTTTATTAAAGAGGATTAGAGAGTGGAAAATCTGAGAAGCCATGTCTATACTATAATCTATGGCACCGTTTATAAAAGCGTGACTTCGAGGGTCAAGTCTGTGTAATCTACAGGTACAATACGTCAGTGCCAGTATTTGAGAATTGTAGCACACATTTTGGATTGAAACGCTGAGCAATTGATCAGTCAGTGATGCATGACTTTCTGGTATATGTATATGTGAATATAGTATATATAAAAAAGGTATGCAAAAATGAAGTAAGTTTTTGTATGGCTTTTGACACCCACCACAACTAGTACTCAAGAACCTTGAGTGTATTTAGCCTATTATTCAAACGCAACATAGTCGTCTTAAATCACTCTTACATCTCTGTGTGCGTGATTTTATGTGAGTGAGAAAGAGAGAGAGAGAGAGAGAGAGAGAGAGAGAGAGAGAGAGAGAGGTACCCCACCCCCTAAAATATATTTTTTTTATCCCGCTAACTGAATTCTTCCAGATTAGACATTTATATTTTTCGACCAGTTCCAGTACTTATTTTCTAGATAGAGGCCATTTAAAACTTTTTAATAATGCGTCATATCTCGGATTCATTTCACCGATGCCAGAAAAATATTATACTTAAACAAATCATCGTTTTAAGCAACATTTACGTGACACAAGATTTAATCTTATACGAACCACAGGGTGTATCAGTACAGCGGTTACAAACTTTCAGGAGAGATATAGTACACCCAGACTATGAGAAATCACATAGCAATGCATGATAGGAAACGCTTTCCTGCGACACAAAATACAAGAAAGAAAGGACACGAACAAGAGGAGATAACATGTTTATTATTCCTTATACAGCAAAATTTCTGAGAAGTCTTTGGTTGGTGATAACGATCAATGTATATTTTATTTTCTTAGTTTTCTGCAGTATTTAAATAATAAACATGTTTTCTCCTCTTTTTCGTGTCCTTTCTTTATTGTCTTTTGTTTCGTCACTACCGCGCCAGGAAAGCGTTTCCTACCATGCATTGCTGTGTGATTTACCAACTATCTCGCCTGAAAGTCTGTAAACGTTGTACTGATACAGCCCGTATAATGTTAGAAAATCCAAACAATCCTGTTTGAAAACGTTTCAAAAAGCTATTATTTTGCAGGTTATTTCCTTGTAAGGGACAATTCAGTGCTGTCGATAATCAACAGATATTACGTTTACAAAAATAAACGTATAGTATTTAGTTTTAGTACTTGCTAAATGATTCGCCGGATCTCGATTGGCATTCACAATAATGATTTACGCCTATATCTACGGTCGGGATATAGTTTGTCACACGTTACAGTTTGCGAGATCACGCACCAAAAAAATAATAAATGTTCTATTTCCTTGCTTCGTTCAAGAACCAATTTGCACGCGATAATACCTCAGGCTCTTTTTTAATTAATGTATTAATTTAATAAGTTACTTTAAAAAAATGGCAGCCATATAGTAAATTTGTGTTTGTTTGCTATAACTCTGAAGAAAATATAACGATCTCTTCGTCCTCACGACAGTTTTTCCGGATACTATTTTCGATGTTGGTTTTGATTTCATCTACGTTTGAAAGAAGTACATTTGTTGTCTTGAATGCTTTCCTCCTTTGTTTGCATACAGATGGTTGCAGCTTTGTGTAGTCACATTCTAGCCATGTATTAATGCTCCTTGATTTTCCGGATCTTCTTAAATTGCTGTGTTATAATTTTTTTTTCATTGTACTCATAAATGAACAAATGTGTTTCGATGTGTCTAACAATAGTTTCTCGACGCTTCCGTTATTTTGTGACGTCGTGAGGTTTCTCGGAGTAAGCCTCCTATGTCAGTAGTGCGACTGTACTGGCAGTGAAGTTTCGAGTCACACTGTGTTCTTACGGCTTTCTTGTGCCACAAATCTATGGCGTTAATATTGTAGAGATTGACTTCTGCTGTTCTGGGAAATTGTCGCAGTAGGTCAACATTGACAAACTCTGCGTTTACAACAAACTGAGTAACCACAAATGTCAAACCACCGAATTCATTGAATTAATTACAAATTCAACCGCGAAAATACGCTCAATAACAAGGCTGCTACAGTTCATTCTGATGAAGATGTGCTTATCCACACTCGCTAATTTAAATGCTTATAAAATAACATCCTTTTCGCAGAATTCACCAGCGCACTAAAGTATTGTACTACGTATTTCAATGAGTGTACTTAATAAATCCAACGGCGGTCGACAAAAATACGATGATTCTTGATATCGCTTTTACGTTGGATATTGTTCTCGTACAATAAATAATTGAACAATGCGGTACATAGTTCAAAATGAGTATGTACAAATGTAAACAGAGATTTAAAATTATTAATTTGGTATGAAGTAATCAAATTCACAATAACTAAAACCATCTACGCCTATACAGCATAAAATATTACGCATTCTAAACTGCTGATATGTTACTCTTCTTCCGAAAGGAAAATTAATGGTACCTATGTTGTTTCAGCATTGAAATGTAGGTTTATTTTTATTTTATAATTGAAAAATATAAAAACTTTATCACTAACTGTTTTGTAAAACTAAATGAACCTAAAAAACAATATAATATTAAATACATTCGTACCAAAACGAATATCATGCAAATGGTCTGCTTTTCATCTTTAATTTTGTTTAATTCTTCAAAAACACAATAATCAAAATGTCAATAAAAAATAGTCAGTAAGTCAACTTAGTCAGTGATTGACAGAGCGTTATTCTCAAAACTTGTGTCTGTAGTGTAATGGTCAGCGAACACTTTATATTTGCATGTCTATTTCGCCAGACACCACCGTTACCAAACAATTATACGTACTCGTGTTTCAGATGGCCAAAAAAGCGCATCATTAATCGTATGTAAGTTCATCTTACTGCACACCACATTAATGATTTCCCTGACAAAAATCGATTAAGGTTTTAAACTACGGATGTTTTACTTAATTTCTGCACAAGATTTTTCTGAGTTCGGAGGTAAGCTGGAATGAAAATACGTATGATTAATTGTCGCGTACGATGTAAGCTCAGGGAATTTTATCTACTAATGACGTGAATGAAAGTAATAGAATCTTATCAGTCAGTTTGAAAAGTTGTATTAATCTACAGATTAATTTTGTAAAATTATTTCAGTTTAAATAACAACAATCTGGGTTCGATGGTCGGGTATGGCCACACTCGATTTTCTCATTTGTGGATGAACATAGCGAACGTTGACGTTTCCCAGCTTATTTGAATTTTCTCAAGGCACTTCCGTTTGCCCGCTCTTTCGTTCTGTCACTCCTCGATACACACTCCAAATCATACTCATTCCTCCTCCGTTAAGACCTTGCTGTTTTGCGCTAGCAACATATCTCTACTCCCAGCTGATACGAGGGAAAATCGTGTCTCGCAGAAGTTGGTACGTTTTCCCAGAAAAAAAATCACACAAACTCTGCATATTACGCATTTTTATATCAATTTTAGAATATTAAATTCATACGTTCAGCTTCATATACCAGCTACACTGATAATTCGTGCTCATATGTGAGCTCCAAGAGTTATTTTGAAGTCTCCAACTTGCTCGTGATCAGTAACCTTAGATTCTTCTTGTCGGCAGACGTAACATCTCATTATCGGAAGGTTATTGAGCCAAACATATACCATAATTCTCTAAATAAAACCTGCATCTCAATAAATGGTGGGCACCGCGTTGGCCGAATTGTCGATTACCGGCGGGGTCGGTCCCAGCATATTCGCGTTTGAGAATCGTACCGAACGATGCCGCTGATCGACGTGTTTTCTCGGGGATCTTCCATTTCTCCCGTCCCTTCATTCTGGTGCTGCTCTATATTCACTTCATGTTACCCTTCTCCCGCGCTGAAGACCTCGATGTTGAGCCTTGACCAAAATCTCTCACTCACTCAATAAATGGTGATATGGTTTCGACTTGCCCTAAGTGAGAATCATCGTCATAAAAAATTGTAAATGTATTTCTCAATCATTTCTAAGGCAGCAGAGTGTGCTACGACGAACAATAATCCTATGAATATCCAGAAACAACTGAAGCTGCACTCAGTCCCAGAGACAAATTTCATGAATTTCACTTCCCACCGTAGCAGCTTGTCGAATAGCTTGTGCCGAGACTGGTGTGTCTATAGTCTGGTGTGACTATAGACTGTTCAACCAAAGTCAGCACGTTTTAAGGCCCATTCAAAGGTCATTATATACATATTTTACTGTGTTCGTGCGTTTTGTGAGCCGTGCAAATTATAAGCTAAGTCTATTAATTGCATACTAATATTCTTATTAGGTGAGGAATATTCACAAGTACGCTTAAGTAACATATAAGCATTGATGTAGAAAGCGCTCACTTGCCGCACACTGCCAGTAATTATGTTAAACCGTTGTAAAAATGATTAATATTTCCGTGCGAATAGCTGTGCAAAGATCGTTTTCGGAAGTAACTAATTAACAAATACTTTCCTGTAGTAAGTAATACTTTGCTACGTTCATACATTTATGAAAATATTAAAGGTAAATTATGTACGTGTTTACTTTAAAAACATGTTGTATGTCTCCCAATTAATATTTATAAACATTGCGTTGCTTACAGCGTCAATTCTAAACACGGGTTTCTCAGGAGGCTTGAAGTTGATGGCTCGGACGCACACTTGCGATATGACAAGGGACTTTGTGGTCATGGGTCTATAAAACCAGTCAACCCGCAGCACGGAGCCTTCCCTTCCGTAATAAAGATATTTATACTTTACGATAGCAGCACACTAGACAGTCCAGTTACAACCGCCTTTATATCTGCCATTACGGGTCTTCGTTATTTCTGAAAGCTACGAGTTTTCCCATGGCGTCGGGTAGTCGGTTTTTATAAGACGTTTCTTAGAACGTAAATTACTTACACAAGAAAATAATTACATAGTATTAGACAGTAATTGATGTCTTGTTCAGCGTAGAACTGTTTGTTTTCTCTTCGAAATAAAAAGTACTTTTATATGTTTGTCTTGCATTAATGATTTTTACTCGGCTAAGCTACTGACAAATTTTATGTGAAAAAATTATATTAATAGTGTATGAATAGGGTTATCTACCATGACAAGGCATCATGTTCCAGATTTTGACAAACTTTTATGTTGGGTGTATGTAGGCGTATGCTGAACCATGGCGGGTGACGTGAAATAAGTTCTCTATACAATGAAGAAGAGATTGAATACTAAGGTCGAGTGAAGAGCGTACCTCGAGAAAATCATCCGGCTGATGTCAATTCCCGTATAGAAAAATTTTTTGGGATCAAACCCACCAGAAATTCAACCCGGTTATCGTGGTGAAAGGCAAGAGGTCTGTCCACAACACCACTGCGGCCTGGAAATACATCCTTAAACACATAGGCATATATACATAAAATGGCAGATGTGGTGAGCATTTTGTTGTTATTTCTAATACGGTATTTCCTCTTACATTCTGTAACTGCTTTCTTAATTTTTAACTGCTGCAAGGACCATCCAGAATTAAATTCAAATTATATTAGTTTTATCAATAACATCCCTCCTCTCTCTTTTCTCTCTCTCTCTCTCTTTCTCCCTCTCTCTCTCTCTCTCTCTATATATATATATATATATATATATATATATATATATATACACACACATACAAATATGTCTTTGTGCGTCTGTGAGGGCTCGTCTGTTTATAACGTAAGCGTTCCTGTACATACCAACATCCTATTGCGATGAAACTTTGGTGAGATGTGCGTACGCCCACGAAGGGTTCTGATAAAAAAAATACTACATGTATGAGAGGAGTGGCAAAACCGAGCAAGGTGGCAGAACTGGGTAACAACAATTTATGTGGAATTTTCTTCTAAAACGATCATTAATGACCCTTGTCATCCATTACAATCTAAAACAAAAACTTATCAATTTTTTCCTTATTTATCACTTTTAATGTTATCATTAATATTAGTGCTAAAAGTCATATAAAAATTCAAATGCCAAAAAGGTTTTATCAACATCTTTTATTAATTTTTAGTAGCTTAATGTTGTAAAAATTTAGTTTTTAAAACGATATTGAAAATATAAATAAATATTTTTGCGAATTACTTAAGATAATTTTTAATACTTACACTGAACTTCTGTAAGACTCAAAGTGGTATTGAATTGAAAACCACGCGAAAGAAGTCGCAGGCTATAAGTAATACTTGTTTTACATGTAACTTTTGCTGGAATAAGATGTTTATTTTTAAAACTTCCCACGAATGATAAACACGGATAATTTATAAAACAATTAATTTACTAAGTGTGCGCGGTTAATAAGCAGATGGAAATTAGGTAATTAACTGTAAACATTTCAGTAATTTGTCTTATTAATTGTGTTTTTAACTGTCTTCTCCTAGTTGAAGAAACCAGCCATGACTGTAGCAGTGTATTTATTTTCTGTATTAAGTTAGTATTTTCTTATTCTCAGTCTTAGTTAAATTTCCGATATAACCAGAAATGTGATAACGGAACAGTTCTTTTCTAACGTGCCTAAAAATGTTCTGGCCTCCCTAACCCGTCCTCCACTACTCCACGAGTTAAATATCATTTCTGATTAATAAGTATACTGCTGGGGCCAGTTAATTTACATCATACGATACATTTATGTAAAACAAACTTGCAGAACGTTCCTTCTATTTTTTTTCCTTCAGAATTTACTGAATTGAAACAATTTACAGGAACACGATACTTAGAAATTTTATTTTTCTATTTATCAAGCTTTTCGTTAGCAATTATTCAATAAAAGCAGCTATTAAGAGTAGTTTTTCAGAATAACTTGGTGAATTAACGTCTCCTGTTCAATTTTAAATTTTTGCTCAAGAGATTTGCTTTCGTGTTAATATTTCAACAAAATATGTGTGAATAAATAAAATCATTTGTGTGTTTATGTATTTATCGAGGTTTTTAAGTACATAGTAATTTGTGTGTGTGTATGTGTATATATATATATATATATATATATATATATATATATATATATGTGTGTGTGTGTGTGTGTGTGTGTGTTGGTGTGTGTATGTGTGCATACATACATGTATATATACAATTTATTTATTCATTTATTGTTGTTTGTACAATAATAATTATAAACTATCGTAGAGCTGATAATATCGTGTTCAAAACTACTCTCATGTTTATCTTATAAACTTGAATGTCAAACTGTAAAATACTATATAGTTTATCTAAAGAACATATATGTTACAGGCCCAGCACTTCATACCCATGCGAAAATGCCATAATGTGTAGTATTTTTCCTTCAGATTTAGTTACATAAATAGGTGCTCCGCAGTCGGATAAGTAATTAATTCACTTTCTGTAACTGCGCAAAAGTCTTGACCGCGGTAGTTAACATAAAAATTGTTCCCTACTATATTGAGAAGAGTGGCATCCTTTACCAATAATTATTTCTTTTTTAACTCTTTCATTTTTGGTACAAAATATTCTGCTTTCACAACTTTCTATAACATACTAAAATATACCTTTAGGCGTACTCAGTTATTCCAGTTGATCCATACACTGAGAAGACCAGCGCAGACAACTAAGACAAATAGGACGAGCATAACCGTGAACATTAAGATGGTGTTGTACATACATTATTGCAGATAAAGTTTATTGAAATTTGCAGGAATTCAAAAATCGATTTTGAAATACCAAAATAAACAACCTACAAAAGAGTTTTTGCTGTCTTTATGAGACAATGTTCTTCATCCTCCCCTCCCTTATTGTGAAGCATTCATTTAGATAAACCTCTTGCGTTATAATAAAAAAAAAAAAAAAAAACTACGCCGTCACAAATTTGCGTAAAGTCTTTTATATAATTGCCCTATTTTGGTTTTTCGATTTTGACGTTCAAATTTTGGCAAAACTTTACAATTTTTTTATTTAATTATACAACACTAGTCAAGCTTATAAAAATTCAGTCGAAAATGGATTCTCAATGTGTATGTTTAAGTGAATATAGTGGTAATGATACCCTAAATACATACTTTAAAATTACTTAAAATAAAAAACTACTCAACATTCATTCTTAAGGCACTATTCAGAGTATGACTGCTTAGGATCAAGTAGATTCTATATTTGAAAAAAAATTGTTTTTAAAGTCTATTTTCAAGGATTTTTGGATACCAAAAGAAACCATTCACTTGCATAATTTCCTCCAGGAACTATGCTGTTCATTAAAAAAATTCCACATTCGATATGGTCGAAAAAAAAATCAAAAACTAAAAAGTTGTAAACATTGACACCATTCAAACAAATAACGCAAGAAAGAAAGTTTCGCAGACTATACATATAGCAACGTGCATTAAACTAGAACATATTCTACTTTAATAATGTTCCATTTTTATATTTATTTAATTTTTACAGTTTCCAGCCAAATCTGGGCAACAACAAAATAAAGTATTATTATCTAATATATAAAATTCTCGTGTCACAGTGTTTGTTTCCATGCTCCTTCGAAACGGCTTAACCGATTTCAATGCAATTTTGTACATACATTCGGTAGGTCTGCGAATAGGTTTTTATCAATTTTTATACTCCTAAGTGCTATTCTTTAGTAAAAATTTTAATTTAATAATTTTAGAACCCGGTCGATAGCTGTGTATGTGATAATTGATCAGTTATCCCCACGAGCTGTACCAGTCTATCCCCACCGGGTGTCGCTGCTGTATTATTATTATTTATTAATTTCTTTATTATTAGACCTCTTCCACTTGTATACCCTTACACACTTACAATAAGTTATTTATGTGGCAAAACAACGTTTGTCGGGGCAGCTAGTTTCTATATATAAAACTGAAGATTGGCTGACGTTGACTAACATACAAACAGTCTAAACCGCTTGACCTAGCAAGATGACATTATTCGTGTGGGTGTAGGAGTTCACTAACAGAAATTTTTTCCTTGTAAGGAGGTGAGATAGGGTTAAATATGTTTTCGATCAATCAACGATATAGCTCGTAACCGGTTGGACTAAAATCATAATTTTCACTACAATGGTACACTCATATTACTGTTTATAAAGCCGTTTCCTACTACAAGAGTGAAAATACGTGGAATGTATTTTCGATAAATCCTGGATATTTATCTAAATCCCCGATATCGAAATAATATTTGCTTGAATAATGCTTAAACACATTGATACAAATCAATTAAATATTTTTTTCCAGTTTTGCTTCCAATGAGTTTAAAAAATATTTGACGTTTTCGATCAATTGTGAACATATCTCGAGTCAGGATATCTTCTTTCTCACTTTCATTCAATAATGTATAAAATAATGTAAGCATTTTTTTGCTATTCCAGCACTAAAGTGGGTGTTGGTGAAAATACGTAGAATGTTATTACTTAAAATGCGTTTTCTATCTTACCTAGTGCGTTGTCGCTATGCATTTTGCATCGTACTTATGCTTATAATAGTGGTTTCAAGAGTTTTCGAAATTCAGAAAATAAAGGGGTACAATTATAACAAGTTTTCAAAACCCCCCTCAATATCGCTTAGGCTTGAACAAGTACCGAATTCCTTCAGAATTTTTGTTACATTAATAAAAATTTTAAGATAAATTAAACTCCACGATTTTTCAAACTTCCAATTTTATGTCAACAATAATGCAAGTACTTGTCTAGTTTCAAGACAGTAGGAATTTCTTAATTTACGTTAAAGATCGTTGAACTGCCACAGAAGATTGCCTCTACTTTTAAATACCGAAGGGCCGCGGTTGGCGTAGTGGCTAAGGCACTTACCTCCCACCTAAGCGAACCGGGTTCGATTCCCGGCGGGGTCAGTCCCTGGATTTTCGCATGTGGGAATCGTGCCGGACGACGCCGCTGGTCGACGAGTTTTCTCGGTAATATCCCTTATCCCCCACCCCTTCTCAACCAGTGTTGCTCCATACTCAAGTGTTGACCAAAATCTCTTCATTTCACTTTTAAATAGCTACTGATAAGAAGTATTGGTATCTGCTGTTGATACAAATTGAGATAATTTATTTTATAAATCGTTCAGAACAAACAGTCTGTGGGTCTGACCATCGATAAATAACTCATACTTGCTACTTGCTGTCATATGGATACGTAATGCAGTACAACGTGTGGGTGCAACAGGGGGATGTGAAATGTCGTGCCACCTGCAGAGAGCCGTCAGTTGCAAGGTGACCGCAGTCACGGCCACCACAGCCCCACAATTCCTGCTGTTATCTCGTCCCGCAGGAACGAGACAGCAAACAACCATTACTGTAACGTTCGTTGGCGTAATTCGCCGTATGATGTGCGTTTCAAAACCAGAACGTTACTCCGAAGGTAAAATAACCTAGAGTAATCATCGAGCAATCCTAGCAAACCGGATTTTGGAGCGTTAAAGTGTAAATAGAAGGTAAAAAAACTGTGTGTTTACAGGATACTTTGGAACAATACACATCTCAACTAACAAATCACATTAATTCATTTCGCTTATACAGGACGTTGTAATGTTACGTGTCAATATTTCGGGAAAACAATCTTCGCATCTAGAGGAGCAAAAAATGTTATATAGACACAGGTCCGAAAACGTGTCGTTAATTGGTGTACGGTTTATAAATAAAAATAAAACTTCAATCAAAACTACCTATGTTTAAATAATCACACACTCGCCATACCCTACTCGCGAACATGAGTACAAAATATAGAACAGTTTAGGTACTAAAACTCAGCTTCTGAAACAAAAATAATAATTTTGTACCCTTAATTTGCAGCTTTCCACCCCGTGTCTGTAACCAGCACGTGCACATTTTCTTTGTGTTCATTTAAACCGACTTAACCATCCGCCATTTTCAACTGTACTATTCGTTACTCTTCAAGAATGGTTGTGTGAAAATTTTACTTCTGCAGTTTATTCAGAGCAATTATTTTGAAGTTTTTTGACATCACCAGTAGGTAAGTAGCTTTACGTCTCGTCGACAGGAGGTCATTAGAGACGGTGAAACAACTTGGTACAATGACAGCAGCTGTTAGAGGAGTCGGCCATGGCCTTTGTTGAAGAACCATCCCAGTATTCACCTGGAGCTATTACGGAAACCATGGAAAACCTAAATCACGACGGCCGGAGCCAGGGATTTAACTCTGGTTCTCCCGAATACCAGTCCAACGTGTAACCGTTGCGCCACCTCGCTCGGTGGACATCACCAGAGCGAGTAAGATTTCTACTCTAGAGGTTTTCAGACAACCAAAGAGTAAAGTTTAGTCACTGAGCAACGTTTTGGAACTCAAGTTATGAAAACCACTCCCGCCAGACAATAAGCGAGCAAATTGTCAATTATATAACATGGCGCAGCGTACCGTAACTGCACCTCTCGCAATCCTTCCATTATTTACTTCATACAGCGGTTCAAAAAAGAAGCCCTTTGCCAGAGATAATAAAACAGTAGGCCATCTAAAATATTTACATCGAGCGCCAAAAAAAAAAAATTGAAATTAAGTATGTATGAAAGTGCTGCAACGTAGTTTCGAGATATGGCTACTAATTTAAAATAACGCCTGACGCGCAACAAAGCCAAATAAATTATGGCTCGAAATGTCACACGTACATTCTAGAACACAGATGTGGCAAGTACATTCAATCCGGATGTACGCAGCTCGTGTATTTGTTGCAGTAATTTATTGTAATGTTGCTTGTTAGTGTTTTGTAAGCTATTGGTGTATATTAAAATTTGTTCTATTAAATCAATATTGCTCCTGAAAATTTAAGTAAATAGTTGAACTCAATTTCCATACCAGCAAATATCAGAAACTGAGCAATAATTTCCAAGCTTCGTAACAGTTGTAGTTCGTTGTCATAGTTTTAACAATAGCACTACTCAGCAGCAATAAACAAGAAAAATATCAACGAGCTGCCTTCGATTTTGTAATGGTACTACATACGTTGACTTAAGTACTCGTGTGTAACACATGTTTTACATTAAAAAAAATTCGTTAAACTATTAATCTTTCGTACCTATTTAATCTTGTCGTCTGACCAGCCATTTGAATACAGATTATTTAGTGAGAGGATGCTGTCAGATTGAGTACTGCAACAGATTGTGCTCCGTAAAATAGGGCGAATATGGACAAAATTAGAAACAAATTCCTAGCTTAGACCTTCATCTTAAATCAAGTAATATTTTAATACAATTTATAATTGTAAAATTATTAACTTGCAAACCTTAAGAAAAATTCGGGTTTTATAATTGTGTACTGGAATTGTTGATTTGAAATGTTGTTCCTATACACCCGAACGTCCCTGTTCACCTCATTTTACGGTACCACATTATGAAGTTAAACGTCGTATGTGGAGGATGTCCGAGGACCAGGGTACCGCATCCCGGATGCAGACTTATGACTAGGCGCCCGTAGGCATCTGTTTGCCTGGAAGGATGGCGTGGAGTGGCGCCCTACAATGAAGAAGCTCTGGGAGGTGGGAGAGAATGGAAATCCCCGAGAAAACCTGCCGGTTAGCGACATCTTCCGGCACCATTTCCACGTGCAAGGGTCTAGGGACCAACCTCGTCGGGAATCGACCCCGGATCGCCTTGGTGGAAGGCAAGTATGCTGGCCGCTGCGTTAACCTCGTAGATGTAGGTATGTGAAGAACCTAATAAATAGGACCACGATTTTTTGGGAGAATATTTTGCACCCTTTTGTTTTAATGTCTCACGTGCACATCGGCAGTTGTGCTTCATGGTAATTAGCAACGTGCCTTTGTTCTGACGCGTCTCTCATTTGACTGCGCCTACCAGAGTAAGACAATTGTGGCACCATAATTCTGTGGTTTGTCAGTAGAAAATCAAGACAAGTGACAACTGAAACATCCATTCACTGACCATGATGCTGCAGACATGCGTGATACATTTACTACGTTTCCATATGGAATTGAAATCGAATCGAGGATTGAATCAGTATTGTGTCGATACCCGTTTACATGCAAAATTTCAGTTCGAACTGAAATCGATTTGGATCTGCTAGTTGAAATGTGTGGTGGTAAATGTTTCGTTGCAGCAAGTGAGTTGGTAGTCATGTCATAAATTAACAGTAAACACATATTGTTTTCTGTTTATGTTGGAGAAAATATTTGACAAATAATTTACACGCTACAATGGACAAGAAAAAATTACTGATAGTCGTAGTAATTTGGAAATTAATGTTCGCTAATTTAATGCAAAAATAGGAGCCAGAACGAAGAGAGCGTGTAAGAGAAACAGCATTTTTCGTCCATTTACCATCAACAGACGACGAATTTCTTTTTCCTTTAATATTTCAATAAGCATGGACACCTCTTCCGTTGTCCAAATATTTCTGTTTACCGGTCTATTATTTGTAAACAGATGCTAACAGAGTGTGTGAATTTCATCCCGATACACTTTCAGTACAATCTGTGTTTACATGTCATTTCAAATCGAACTTAATCCGATTCGATCCCAATTTTAGCTGGAACGACCTTGAGACTCAAATCGATTTGGATGCCGTTTACATGACCATTCTCAATCCCGAAAGTGGTTTCAGATCGATTTGAATCTGACATGGAAACGTGGTAATTGAAACCAACTGACGCAAAAATCGTTTCGCCATAAAATCGCGGCTCTAGCAATAAATACGTTGTTCCGAAGACGCGAGTTTAAATTCTTGGCACTTTGTCAGTATCAGAAGTCTCACTTTCAAGCAGCCGCAGTTGTGCTACGGCAACAAAATAAGTACGTATATAACAAATCACAATGTTAGCCACAGTATGTCAAAATGTGAGGTGGACGTGTTCGACCAGTAACCTGAGTAAAGATTTAAAACTGTCCAGTAAGTCTTGAGAGCGTATTCCCGATCAAATCAAGGTCAGCCATCTCGATAACCATGAAAGCTGCAGCTAGCAGATCAAACCCTCTAATTGGCACGAAAAATAAAGTAAACAGTAGACATAATAAGAGTTACAAATAAGTTAAAATTATTTAAATAAAATAGTGTATTCAAATATGCTGTTGTGGTCGCGTATTATAAAATATTAAACTGGTGAGTTATTTTGAATTCCAGCCCTCTTAACTCCATTAATTTCTTATGTAAGTTAACGTGAAACTTTGTGATCGAACAAACCTGTTCGCGTGACTTAGAAAATGTACCAAATGCTACTCCTGTGTTGGCACGTACGCACTGATACGCTAGAACACGATAAACTCCGTCCTGTGAATTATTAATTAATTTCGCTTTCACCGTAAGTATTTTTAACATGCACTTAAATTTTTATTTTGTTTTTGACGTAACAATTTTGCGTCATCACGTAAAATTACTCCGGCAAAAGGCATACAAATTCGTCTGTGAAAGGAAAGGCTTGCGCAAATCTAGTTGGGAAAACTAATTCTTACCGAAGGTGCCTGGAGTTTGGGTCCTACTTTCCTACAGCTATTGTAATTTAAAAAAATTGTTTTAAACTAAAATTTTCATTATTGCTGCACGAAACTAACGTAAAACTGTAACTTAACATTGCACAGAATTTCTCTGAAAACCAAGGAAATTTTTTTGTACGTTTATGTTCTGATGACATAGCACTTAGGCCTAACTATATTTCTTAAGGTCTGTTCTAACAGCTGTTGGAATGTTGTTTGCTTATGCAGACACAGTAAGTAAATCTGGCCAGTAAAACCGCTCATTCATAAATTATATTTATTGAAAAACACAGGCAAGTCATGCGTGTTGTCTGTCTAGCCATACTAGCAAGTAAATTTTGTTTTTGTTGTATTTTGCTTCACATATTGTCGATAACGAGGTAATTAAAGACGGTTAATCACAAGTCCCATAAGGACAGGAAATAGGAAAGGAGTCTGTCTTGAACTATATTATGAAACCATTCCAGCCATCATCTAGAGCGATTTCGGGAAATCATGGAAAACCGAAATCAGAATGGCCGGAGCCGGGAATCAAACCCTGATCATCCCGTATGAGAGGCCTACGTATTAGCGTTGTGACATCTCGCTCGGTACGAGAAAGTAGAACATTTTGTTTCAAACAGTGCGTGAATGTTGGCATTAGAGTATAACCAAATTGCTGTGTTTTGTATTAAAAAAAACATATATTTTGCGTATGTTAGTGACTCGGTTTGTGTTCACGCATGGACAGTTGTTCGTCAATGTATGTAACAATTAGCATTAGCATTAAATAATATTTCGTACAAATACAAATATACGCAAGTCAACAAATTTGATAGAAAACGAAAAATTACTATGTATTATCTGAAAATACGTATTTTTTATGTAATTTATCTGTGAAGCCATAAATCAATAAAAAATACGTTAAATAAAAGGTTTCCCTGACGGACTGATCGGCTGACTTATAAAGTCACAGTCCAAACCGCTATACCTAGATACGGTCAGTTTTTCGTGTGGGTAAACCACAGTGTACATGCGAGCCCTAATGAGAATTTTGTTTTCAATAAACCTTTGAAATTTATCTAAACAGTTGGGAGGTGTTTACTTCAGAATGCTGCTTGTGTTACAGAAGTTAAGTTTTCTATTGAAAAAATTAAATTAATTACCACAGGGCAAACTTAATTTGTAAACCATACAAGACAGACGTTTCGAAAAGCGAAAAGTATGTGCGATCATCAAGAAATAATTTAAACATAGTTACATTCTATAAATCTATCGAAACGTAAGCAATGTCTTTTTTTGTTGTTTTTTTATTTTCTTTATTTGAATAAAATATTGCTGACATAACCTGGTATTCTACAAGTATTATATGCGGGTAAAGCCGTGGGCCTAATCGCAAAAAGCACACATTTCAACATTCTGACCAATTAATTGTTTATAATTGTTAAGTTGGAAACTAACTCAATGTATGCATGTTACATGTCTTAATTTTCTCTTAATACACATTTCTTAGTATATTTAATTTGAATTTTTTTTTTTTTTTTGTTTTACCACCACCAAAGAATAACAGCTTTGAAGTCTGAAGAAAAAACGTTATGTAAAGAATTCTACCAAATGAAATTTTGTTGCTTAATATTGACTGATCACATTTAACTTTACGCATGTGCATTGTTGCGTTGAAAAATTATTAAACGTAAAAACTAAATTTCCGTTCAAAAAAATGCTAAAATACAATTATACTAATTCACTTGTTAATGGATTTATTTAAATAATTTCAGTTGCAAAATAATTATTTTGTAATAACTTGTTGAAAATCATAAATCCTCCATGTACTGTTTAGCTATGTTTAACTATATATATATATATATATATATATATATATACATATATATAGGTATGTTCATCAAAGTGAATCTAATATTAAAAAATAGTTGCAGACGTAGATGGTTAACTCGTTAAAGTTTCATTTTCTTAATTCGAGTTTTAGTAGTATCATATAACTAACTACAAACTAAAAATGGACAAAAATAATGTTGTTTCGAAAAAATTCTCTCGTATTATTTAAATATAATCTAAATTACTGCAATATGTCGAACTATAAAAGTTCAGAAACTCAATTTTTGTGTTTAAAATAAATGAACAGATGTTGATAGTTCAAAGCGTAACTGCCAGGGAGCACGATAGTTACTACTCACGCCTGCAATAAACTATTCCACGACTGTCAAGTGGAAAATTTAAATTTAGGACCTCATTGTGAAGCTGTATTTCACAACTGATAAATAAACGGATTAGTTTTCGAAGCATGTATGACCTTCCCTCAAATATAAAATAACTAAGGACTGTAAAATTTCGCTGGTTCACTGACCTGTATGCTACAAAGAAAGAAAAATTTTGTAAGAAGACTTCCCAGCAAAAGTATTTTGTAGTAACAACAAAATAATTTTATGGTGGCCACAATATTTTAGTGCTGTCAACAAAATGATTTTTTGGTGACCACAAAATAAATTTTGCCGGGTAAATACCCACAAAATATTTTGTAGCTGCCACAAAATATTTTTTTCCGTGTAGCATCCAAGAACATCTGTGTATTCAAGCAGACATTATCTGCTCACTGGCTGCTCGATGACGCAGTGACATAGTTGCTTCTGTACTATTGGCTAAGCGACTTACAGGAAGTGTCAAATAAGTCACGGACCAGTTGCGAAAGTGGCACGAGCTTACATTTGCTGGAATTTCAGCTTGGGGCCAAAAGAAAACGCGAATTTTTCAGGTCTCTCCACATATAACAGAGACCAGAATGTAGCACAGATTTTAAGTGGCATTTGTTGTAGGGTACTTACATTTTTCAGTGAAAGCTAGGATACGTAATGAAAGGACGGTATTTGTTGCATCGTTGAGAGGCAAGCACTAAAATTGTGAAAGAAAACGCAAACATGTATACGTAAATCACGAACTAAATACTCTCTTACAAGACTGTTTATAATATTCAGGAAGAAATATGTAGCGATATAACGTAGACTTAGCTAGGTTCCGTGTGTAAGCGGGAAATTCTTCTTGGTACGAGTTAACAGTCGGAATAAAGGGTTTATCTCTGCTCTAGAATTGTAAATGCAATATACTTGTTTTCGCGAGAGTGACTGGTGCATGCTGTGTGAAACGTTACTCTGCAGCTATAACGACCGCACCACACAGAGTCTGTACTAGGAAACTCCATTAGAGAGAATCTAGCGTACATTTAACATACAACGTTTATAATATGTCTTCCTCCTGCTGCTAAATAAACTTTAAATGCCACAGTCAGCGTTGGCTGTGTTTTGTGTCCTACAACGCAGATGACAAATATAATAGTCTTTAATATTTCTGATCGAGCAAGGTGGGGCAACGAAAACACGTTAGTTTTGAATTTGGGATCACCCGGGTTCGATTTCCGGATACGGCTTTCCTGATTTCGGTTTTCAATGGTTTCCCGAAATCGCTCCATGCGAGATAGTTCCTTGACAAAGGCCATGGCCGACTCCTCTACCAGCTCCTCACATTGTATGAAGTTGTCCGTCACCGTATATAATGACCTCGCTTTCGACGAGACGTAAAACCCACTTACTTTACTGTACCTATAATATTTGTCGATTATTTGGAGACGAGAATGATTCCGTTTATTTACAGCTGTAGCTATGCGATAATATCGTAATTTGAGATGTAATCAGCAACTTCGGTAATAATGGATACCCTCTTCGACATTAATGGCATATTCTATAACATCAGAAAATCCGATACATTTTTTTATCGTTTGTACATCACTTATGTATTAGCATGTAATACTTTACACTAATTATGTGTCTACAAAGTTTAATGTGTGTTATGTCTCCTTACCTTTATAAATTCCTTTTTGATGCTATTGTATATAGCTCTGCGCTTTCCTGGTATGATTTTGCTAAAAGCTTGTGGAGGTATAGAACACGAAAATTTCATGTCTTCCATGTTTCGTCTTGTAGCCAAATACCTAAGTGTTACAAGCAGATGCTGTCCGGCCAATAATGATGTTCTCGTGTGAGTGTCTTGTTTTGAAATATGAGGTGTGGCATGTTGTAATATAAAATTAAACTCATTCTCAATCATTCTTAAATAATTTTGGTAGTCCTCCACACTATTGTTTCGAAGCTGTTGCAATAGCGTAATATGCGACCATTTTTACATTTGACGCAGCCACTCCTTGGTCTACTGTAATCTCTTTCGCAGTTTTCATTTATTAAATACTTTTAACTCATCAACCACTTTTAAACAGCTCCTCGTCCTGCCGTTTTCAGAGTGAAACTGAGTTAAACGACGAACCGTTGTTGGCATTCCCTTTCACTGTGTGTAGAACGTATGGCCGCGAAAGTGGTTCGTACGAACCTAGTGCCCATGTGTGTAGGCCGCTTACAGCGTACGGTTTCGTCTATACGCAAATCTTTCAATTCCTCACCAGCCATAGTTACGAACGAAAAGAATTTCTACAAGCAAAGTAGCAGCCTTGTAATTATCTCCAGCAGTTGGCCACAATGTTTTACACTAAAACTATAATGTTCTGTATGGTAAGCTAGCACTTCTTCTCCATTATAAGTGTAAAAATTGACTGTGTTATGCATCAACCAACTACACTCTAACAAAACGTATTTTATTCCTATATTATGTTGTAAATGTTGCCTTTAAAGGGATAAAATATTTTATGCAATAATGTTACTAATCTGATAAATTTCAAACTTATTTACTGGTAACTTTCAATTGACGTTTGGTCAGTTTATGCATAACAACATGCCACATACGCAGAAGAATATTTAATTTTTGTCTTATTCACTCTACGGGTGTAGCAGTCAATAGTATCTTATGGCACTCATGACTTCGATTAAGAGCGATTTCTTACTAACTTGAACTCCAAATTTTCGAAAATACTGTAAACTGAGATAACTTTACCATTTTCGAGGTAGTCTTTTAAATTAATAAAGGTTTCACCATTCACAGCTTTAATAATAAGAAAACACTCTTGAGTGGACGGTATTTTGGAATGTTCACATGAAGTGAAAATAACTGTGGTTAAAAATCACCAAGCTAGGTCTATGCTAAACAATCTTTATGGCATGCCAAAACATTTAAGTATTAGCAAATATATATTTGTAACAAATTGTGTTTATATCCTTACTCGCAAAGTCACCGTCCTGAAATATTAAATGTAATTTACTACTAAAAATAGTTTCAGATAATTTGAAAATGTATTTCTGAAATTATGAGTTATTTCTTAGTAGTCTACACTCCTCTCGTGTTTGTTCGCCTCCTTTTTACCTCCGCTGATTACGAGATTGAGATTCAGTGCAAAAAGAGGCAGAAACATGCAAGTTATTCGCTTACCACACGGTTTTAGAATCATCTCACTTCCTCACCTTCCATCGCTCCGTGACTGATGTTAACTACTTTTTTTGTAGTTTTATTGTACGTCACACCCAGCTGAAAATACTCTCTCCTCCCATCTCAACATTTTCGCTTTTTAAAGCCTTTCCCATTTTCTTTATTTATTTACTTTGTATGTCCCCGGGATTGGCAGGTGCGACCGTGTCCGTTGGCTTCTTTGTGCGCAACTTTCTGCTTGTTTTTTTCGACTCTCCATAAAAACACAGTTCATGCGTACGAGCTCATTCATGCGAGGCAATGAAGTAAGTGACTTCACGTCCGTAACGTATGCAGAGTTTGAAAGTTTCGCCGACCACCTGCGTCTCTATCGTTTGTTTGCAGAGCTACTCCGAACAGTTTAAAATATAAAGAAGTTAAACCAAATTGCGACAAAACCTGAGGCGTGATTACGTATTTAATCACTTTGCGGTAAATTAACAAACGATATAACGCTACACGTTATCACGTGTGCATTATTCAATGCGATGATGTAATTTATAATCGAATAAAGTCGATCGTTATCGCAGTTAATCGTAGTTTTTTTATCGTTTGATCGGAATTTTACACACACACACACACACACACATACAAGATAAGTCAAGACGGAGTGTGTTAATTTCGTGTGCAGATAGCTCGTTAAATACTGTGGCGAAAATCTCTGTTCACTTTGTTCTTAAAGAGAAAATTGTGGGAGTAATGCTACCCCAAAAATAAACTTACAAATTACATTTTAATCAAAATTAAAAAAAACGCTTGATATTAAATAACGAAACTTTGAAAAGTGTCTTCTTATAAATGACTTAACTTGTTTTAAGTAATTTAGTCTGGTAATATCGTTGTTAAATGGGGTACGACACTTTTATCCTACTTCTAACTTCGAAACACGGCACTGTTATTCATTTTGTTCAACAGAACAATACACAGGAGGGGAAGTAAATAAAAAAAGTCACAGAGTTAGCCATTTTCTGAAAAATCGTATGTAAAGTTCTTGTCATTTATTGTAACGCCTGAAACATGTGCAGGAATTGCGACTTCCATGCAAGCCGTGTAACGAAACTAATAGGCGTATTGCAATGCTGTGGTTTCGACGGAAGTCATTTAAGACTTGTAAAGCGCATGAAGTGAAGGAAGGTGTCATAGTATGGTAAAGTGGTTGCACTATGCAATATCATGACTGACGTCGCAAATACTGCGATACACACCACATCACGGCGCATGGAAATAGCAAGCATATACTCTACAACGCACCTGCTCCGTTTTATCAAGCAGAGTGCAACCACCCACTGCTTCGGTATTTCATATCGGCAGAACCCACGAACCACCGGCTCCTCATCAGTCTGGCGTCGAGTCCCTGTCGAATTACGCCCAGTTACTTACACGTGCTCTTACATGCGGTGTATAGACATTGCGATGACCAGGCATGTCTGTCTATTCAGTTGCCAACCTGTCTCACGTGATTCCCGCAAACACACTCTTATCAACTCGCCACCGGATATGCGGCTGCACGTCCACCGGAACCCACGTTGCAGGGATGTCAACTCACGCAAGATATGATTTCCCCGTGAGCAACTAACCATACTCACAACACTACCGTTTCCTCCATTCCTTGTGTTTCCCCTTCTGTGTTGGCAACATCTGTGGTTTCCAATATTCCCTCCCCACCCTCTTTCCCCCATGTTATTACTCACAAATGGTCTTGACCGCCACCTAAGATATCAGTACTGTTTGATCACCTGACTAGAGAAGACATTTTGAGACCAGCCCTACAGGAAATACAAGGTAGGAAATACTTTCACTTACGAAGTTGACCAGTGCGTGTGTCCTTTCTTTAGAGACGATACAATAAAATGAGCATGGCGTCACATAAGTGTGTTAAAAATGAACTTTGATAAGAACAGCTGCTGTTAGGAAAAACATATAATGACTGGTTATAATATCAAATTTCGGGTTAGCAATTATCTTAAGAATAAATGTTTGTTCTCTTTCTGTTTGCTAAGATAATAATTATTTTGATCGTACCATGCTTTCAGCCTTTTTTATTACATTAACTTTAAAGTCACAATCAGCCGTTTGCCCACGATATAAAATGTTTAATTTGGGAGAAGCTTTGATTCAAAACATTACATCATTTCATAAAATCCAGTCAGAATGGTGAGATCTCTGATAATCCAACTATCGGCATGGAATTTAAATGCAATATAAGGACTTAACATTCAAAAGGGACTAAGTACCATTTTCGACAAAAATGAGTTAGGTACATAGAAACGTGCCAAAACATAAGGTAGACGACATACCTAAAGCGCTATCTCCTAGTGATATTCATGCGCGCCGTCCATCAACACAATTAGATGGTTGGCGTAACATCAACGCTTTATAGTTCATTGAAAAAATATATATTGATGGTTATAAGTGTTTTGTATTAATTACTGTTCGATTGCTCCTATTTAATACATTCCTGTTGTAACAAATATGTGAACGCATTTGGATAATTCCTTGTTCATTTGTTTGTCGCAATATACTGTTTTCGTCATTATCTCGAAACTTACCTGTTGGAACTTAGCCCCTTATGAATGTTAAGTCCTCAATTATCGTAAAAGGCTACGTGCATAAACATGTGTGTTCTATATATCAAATTTAACCGATCTGGATGTACATTAAAAATACTTGAAATAATGATTTTAAATTAATTTTACAAATTCATGCAACACTTATTCCTAGTAAATTGTTTTTTTTTTTTCTATTTTTTCTTCATTTTTATAGTATGTACTGTTTCTGAACTTATTACATTTACAACCCAGATAAATGTTCTTGATTTTAATTGAGCTTGATACTATTTCTTGGAAGGCGCTTGTCCCCGGAGATTGTACCTGTGGTCATGGCTGCTAGAAACGCTAATACAGTAGCTTCTATTAATTTGTTTTAATTGATTAGTAAGTCACAAATTATTTTACATGAGACAAAGTTAAGGCAAGCCTAACTTATCTTACTCTTAGTCCCAGAAACTCGCAAAATAATTCGTATACAATACTTGAGGAACAGGTAAATAAAAAAATGTTAATCGAAGATACAGAACGAGGAAAATGGGTTGAAATCTGTATGATAATGAGAATAATAATTTTAACTGGCTATAACATATATATATATATATACGATGATTCTTAATTAAAAATACACCTCTTGGGAGGTAATTCCTGACGAAAAAATACGCCGAAAACATAAACGACTTATATGAAAGTTTGAAATTGTGTTCGCGAACGTAAATAAAAATCAGTGCAACATTAACGAACTATTATTTCGTGTAAAGTTCACATGAACGAAGTTGTCAAAATGGCCCGTGCACATTTTGTAAAGTCATACCCTTGATAGTATTAAATCACTAGCGGAATCAAAAAAACACTCAATTTATTTGTGCAAAAAGTGGTAGAAATACATTTAAATAAAATTATTTTGAGCGATTGATTAAGAAAATCATCCAAGGAACAAAAAAGGTTCCCTTGGTGTGATACTCTCAGGGCTCTCGTTCTCGGTAAAATTCGTTGTGAAGTATTTCTTAAGTTAACGTGTAACACCTGGTGCTATGCAACCTGTGTAACGTAAGCAATGCTGGTTGTCGACCACACGGGCGCTTTGTTTTACATGTACGTTTTGTGGGTATGCAATCAGTGTATGTCGTGATTTTACATCGATTCATTGAGTGACAAGTGAAAAATAATACGAATAGTAACAATGATACATTGAGGATACAAATACGTTAACATTCACATAAATGGAAGATATTTATTGGCTGTACTGGACTTATAACTGCCATTTTGGAGAAGTAATTAATGTTCACTTAATGTGTCGCAACGTTATTGAAAGTGGCGAAGTGGGATGTCGGCATATGACTGGCTGTGCCCTAGAAAAGAATTTTCAGGCAGTATCTATCATGCTTTGCGTGCTTGGAACGAAATTTATTTATTTAATCTGATACGATTTATGAGCATGATTATGCTCATAAATTTGGTCAGATAATGTCTCCAACAGGCCTCAAAACAAGTTCCATACTTTAATTAGTTTACGTAACTCGGTGCGGTTTTGTTGTCGTTCACGAGACACTTTCCATTACCAGTCACCTTTCATTTTTATATATATAGATGAAAGCTGACTGATTGACTGACTGACTGACTGACATATCAAACTGCAGCCCAAACCACTGGACCTAGAATCGTGAAATTTTTTGTGGGGGTTCCCTTCAGGTCGTAGGCGAGCACTAAGAAGGGATTTTTCGAAATTCGACCTCTAAGGGGGTGAAAAGGGGTGAAATGTGTTTCCGACGAAACGTCGATAGAGCTCGAACCCGACGGCCAATCATGGTGATTTTTACTTTAATAGGACACTCCTAAAAATGCATATTAGCCAGTGTAAGGATTTTTCGAAGTTCAACTTTTAAGGGGCTGAAAAGACCTTAAATGTGTTTCCAATCAACTATCGATATCTATCGAACCCTTCGGGATAGAGAGTTGATATTCACTTCAGAATATTGCTTACGTAAATACCCAAAAAGTAGTTTTAGGTTTTTTTGAAATTCGATCCCCAGGCAGTAAAAAGGGGCAAAATGTGTTTTTAGGACTCAAAATCCTTTCGAAATTCTTTATTTAAAGGGGTGAAAATACGTGAAATGTGTTTTCGATTATCCTTCCATATCTATCTAATCAATCGAGATATCGAAGTACTCTTTGCTTTAAATTGGTGCTTTTGTAAATATCCCAAGTATCATTAAAAATATATTTTCCGAATTCGGCCCTAAACTGGATAAAAATGGGGTAATAAGAGTTGCTGGTTCAGATATGTAGATTATACATTCGTCATCTGGAGTCACGGGGAAGAAAAACTCAAAATCTTCTTTGAACATCTCAACAGCCTACATGCCAAAATCAGCTTTACTATGGAGCTAGAGAAAGAAGGGAAACTACCTTTCCTAGATGTAATGGTGACAAGGAAACCAGATGGCCGACTAGGACACAGTGTTTATCGCAAGCCGACACACACCGACAGATATCTCAATGCCAGTTCTCATCATCCACCATCACAAAAAAGAACTGTCATCTCAACATTGGTCCACCGAGCAAGCAAAATAAGTGAAGGCGACAATCTACAGAAGGAACTAGACCACCTTACAGCAGCCCTACAAGCCAATGGCTACAAGAAAAGCCAGATAAAACAGGCAATAAACAGACAGCCAAGATTAAACGAAAAAGAAAATTTCAAGAACA